>JAUELF010254887.1:0-11667 GCA_031471495.1 Clinocardium nuttallii
TACAACATAGTTATATCCATCAGACAACTTTAAACATCCTACATACAACATAATTATATCCATCAGACAACTTTAAACATCCTACATACAACATAGTTATATCCATCAGACAACTTTAAACATCCTACATACAACATAATTATATCCATCAGACAACTTTAAAAACATATCCGCAAACATATTGAAAATCTCTTTAAATGAATATTTAAATCTATACATTTAAAAACATTGTGGAAAAAAAGGAAAATGGCACAATATGATCTATTTTCCTTTCTTCACAATGATTTAACAAGTCGCTGCAGATGTGTCATTGTGGTCTGTAATTCGGAAAGGTTTCAACCCTTTCCCACATAAAGACGCTTTCGGACGCCTCTGTATCAAACGAAATCATTTTGACAAAAGCAGAAATTGAACATAATGAGCAATTTCTCCTTTTGCCACACTATTTTCATTTTTTAAGCAATAATACCTTCATTTATGGAGATCGCCTATGTTTCTGCTTATATGTTTTCAAAGTCGTTTACCTCAGATGTGTTGTACGTTGGGAAAGGATTTAAATACACCGATTTCTTCTCGTCATTGTTTATGACAACATCTATTTGAGCAGCCGGGTCCATTCAAAAAGATACCTGACCTTTGGGAAGATTATAGATCCAGACAGCACACGTGCATCCGCAAATAGTAGATGTGGATCTACTATTCTGTTCGCAAATAAATAAAAAAAAACCACACTTTTCAACCATCTTTTCATCTGGTAAATATTTTGATAAGAACTGACCAGATGCACACAGTACAAGGTTAACACATGCAAACTTTGCACCTTTTTATATGTCCGATGTGATGTCAATTTAGCTTACAACTTTATCACCTGGACCAAAGTTCTTGCTCATCATAAGTCACATGAACCCTTCCTCTGATACACGTTTTAAAGACTTATCTGCAGTGGAAACCTTTTGAAACTATTACGCAAAGAGTGCCATTCCTTTAGAGGCAAATGCATCTCCTGGATGTGACCGCTTTCGTGTATTTAACCCTTTCCATCATACCATAATTCTGCAGCAGACGACTTTGAACATATTTTGTCAAAACATAAAATTGAATGGATAACCTATGACAAAAAGTGGAAAACATTGTGGCAAAAGAAGAAATTGCACGTGTCGTGCAATTTCTTTTTTTGTCACTATGTTTTCAAAAAGCCGTCAGCTGTAGAGGCGTCAGAAAGCGTCTATATGATGGAAAGGGTTAATTTATTGAATGCAACGTTTTTCAGGTCAGTATTTAAATCATATCCCGGACACCTTGTCATTCTACAGGAAAACGGATGAGCCGTCAAGCGACAAAACCAGCATCGTGGACCCGGATCAGCTCAAGCATGCCGCACAGGCTATCCCGGACAGACACTTTTCGCCTCCTGTGGTTTTCCTGTTACTGGAATCATTACTCTATCCCATTGAGACGGAATGTGTTGGCCCGAATAAGCCTGATCTGGGTCGATACATTACGCCGAGTCTATAATGTTGGTTTTATCGCGTGACGGCTCTTATATGTCATGTCCTATATGCATATTATCGTGTTCATGACAGATTGATTGATTGATTGACGGGTTATAGCCGTTTTCAACATTTTTCCAGTCATATCACGGAGGCCAGTCCAGTTCACATAACCATGTGTTTCCTGGCCATTTCACACCAGTTCTCAACACAACAATCTTTCCAAGTTAATGGCTGATTTTCCACATAAATTGCTTGTCCATTGATGGAGGAGGACGAAAGACGTTTGGTCAAAAGTCGGATATAAGGTTGGTTGAACTGGGGATCAAACTCACAACCCCCTGGATGGACTGCCTGCGTCCCTACCGGGGCTCGGTTTAAGTGACAGATAAAGATATCGGATAGTACATGATACGAAGACCGGTTCAATCTGTACAGGTCATAAACAAGGATTGTTTCTTCTGTCCATATTCATCCTCCGATTGTTGTTTTTTCAGTTTTGAAGATTCAAGACACAACATTCCGGTTGATATGGGATAAGACAAGAAATGAACCGCATCAGGCAAATCGAGGACTAATTACTTCACAATAACGGGATCACACACATGGTTGTTACACCCATGTCCAATATATTGTTAGAAGTTATATTTATGTCTGTCTTTACCTACAATTCGATTTTGTTGCCAGAACTCACATTTATGTCTGCCTTTACTTCATGCAGGCGGTCTAAACTTCTATTTGTGTTGCCAGACGTTACATTTATGTCTGCCTTTACTTCATTCAGGCGGTCTAAACTTATATTTGTGTTGCCAGACGTTACATTTATGTCTGTCTTAACTACATGCGGGCGGTCTAAACTTCTATTTTGTTGCCAGACGTTACATTTATGTCTGTCTTAACTACATGCGGGCAGTCTACAATTCTATTTTGTTGCCAGAACTCACATTTAGGTCTGTCTTTACTTCATGCAGGCGATCTTCAATTCTATTTTTGTTAACATAACTTATATTTATGTTTGTCTTTACTACATACAGGCGGTCTAGAGATTATATGTTGTGGCAAGAAGTTACATTTAAGTCTGAGTTTATTTCATGCATGCGATCTACGAATCTATTTTGTTGCCAGCAATTACATTTAGGTTTGTCTGGTCTACAAGTGTGTTTTGTTGCCAGTACTAACATTTAGGTCTGTCTAAACTTCTTGTAGGCGGTCTACAATTCTATTTTGTTGCCAGAAGTTACATTTAGATCTGTCTTTACTTCATGCAGGCTATCTACAATTCAATTGTTGTTATCTGTCTTTAGTTAATGCAGGCGGTCTACACTTCTATGTTGTTGCCATAACTTAACTTACATTTAGGTCTGTCTAAACTTCTTGTAGGCGGTCTACAATTATATTGTGTTGACATAACTTACATTTAGGTCTGTCCTTACTTCATGCAGGCGATCTACAATTCTATTTTGTAGCCATAACTTAAATTTAGGCCTGTCTGGACTACATGTAGGCGGTTTAAATTTCTAGTTTGTGTTTGTTGTCAGGGTTACATTTATACAACATGCAATCGGACAGTGCCGACTGGTTATACATTGCAAGTGCACAACCTCATCTGAGTCTGAACCTTACATGTGCAAAGATGAATCAAGACCCTAAATCTCTTGGCTCGGCTCATAAATCCAATACTTTCCTCTTGGTGTAATATGACAAACATTGGGTTCGTATTTTACGTTAACCACAAAACAGTATGTACGAGTCAAATGAAATCGAAATATTTTGAAATTTGAAACCATGTTTCGACACAGATTTAAAGTTTGTGGGTGCTCTTAAACTAACAGTGTGAGCGAATTCCCCTTTCCCACAATGTTTTCTTTTGAAGTCGTCTATTGCAAAGGTATCAGAAGACATTTGTTTAAGGGTTATGGGTTTTAATTTCTTTTTAACTCACATGACCTGATACAGATTTGCTTTAATAAAAAGTTTCAAAGGAGTAGTCTTTGCTGGAACCAGAAAAGGGTAAAAAGGGTTAACATTGTTTTCAACAGCATTACAGTCCCAACATCTATGTTAATTTTTTGCCACATGCATACGCCTTTTGACTGATATGCGGCAATCGATCTTAAAACAGTATGATAATAAGAAGATCAATTTCTCCTTTTGTTACACGTTTTCAAATATGTTCAACAATTGAACTTTATTTTTATAGACACTTATTATGTATATGATGTTATCTGCTGTATATATGTTGTATGTGGGGAAAGGGTGAAACGATTATCAAACACAATGTGTTCAAGGTTGTCAAAATGATATAATATATTTCAAGGAAAGTATTGGTTGTCAGCATTTCGTAATGTATCAAAATACAATCATACCTAGAGATAAAGCGGCAAAATACAAATGACAATAAAAAGTAACTTTAAACTTTCATCAAACAAATAGGTGAATTTAACCTCACAAATAATTGAATCCTTTTTTTTAGGTTTTTCTGCAACTATTTTTAGATCTGATGTCATGCTGATGTAGTAATACGCATCAGTTTTGACAGGTAGATATAGTATGCAATTCTAGTAGCCAGAGGCAACAAAATAATTTAAGACGTGTCCTTTTTTGGGAGCTGATGCAATGTAATCCTTAATTTACAAGATGTTCAACCATTTCCCTAATTAATATAAAATCACTTAGGGTATCTGCTCTGAAAAAACCCCAATCAAAACCCCGCCATCCTGAGTTAAATTTGTATCATCTAGAAAATGAAAAAACACTATTTTGATATAAAAAATAAACAATATGAGAAAAGGAGTAATAACTGCAAGTCACAAATAGGATAACTGTTTGTGTTTAAAAATACGAGGAACATTTTCAAGTATTTTGTATGGTAGACAGTCGGGGCGACGAGGTTCCTTATACATCTACGATGACTAGTTGAACCATAGGGACTACATACACATTTACTTTCTCAGAGGACACGTTAATTGTAATTAACATTTTGATGGAGATACGTAAAGAGTTGTCCGAGTCTGTATTGTTTCTAAGGGCTACAAGCCACATCTTGATTGTCGGGACACAATGAGTATCGGTTTGTTCGTTGTGTATTTATTGTTTACATTGGAGATACTATATTAAGCTGTCCACTTTCTCAATGTTTGTGGATTGAATTATTAAATCATCTATTCAAATAGAAACACACTCAATGCTCAATTATAAATATTATAAATATCCATATGAAAACCGAATAGTATCATCATCACTCTATAAGTAATTTACCCTTTTCCCTCACAGACGCAATGAAATATACGGATGGTTTTGATAGCAAATGTGTAACTGCCAATGACGGGGAAACTTTAAATGAAGTATCATATCAGTAAAGTATAGCCGTAATAACATAACATAACATAACATATCTTTATTTAGCTTTAAATATTAGGACTACATACTTATAGCCAATAAACATGTAAACAGTTAACCCTTTCCCAACTGTAGATGCATCCGTACAGCAAACGACTTTTGAAAACATCTTGACAAAACGAGAAATTGCTCAAAACGAGAAATTGCTCAAAACGAGAAATTTCTCCTTTTGCCACAACAGTTTCAATTTTATTCAGTTATTATACCTACAATTATAGAGATGTCAATATTTGTGAGTACAGACAGTCATCTGCTGCAGATTTGTCACATAATGTATTCTGAAAAAGCTGCGGACAAGTAACATGTACATAGACATAGCTTGTAGCATAGGGGAGCAACCCAGTCCCTGATGACTTTGATGTTCCACCAAACAATATGGTTTGGTGATCATTTAAGAAGAATGTTTGCATAATTATTTTGTAATCAGACAACTATTTTAACCCATTACTTCCCATGATGATTGTTTATAGATCGTCTGCTTTACAATCACCAGACGAACAAATTTCACCAATCTAGAACACTAGAAGAATTATATTGATAAAGAGTTAAACATATTTCACAAGACTTCATTGATTTTTGTAGAGGAACATTTCTTCCAAATTTTCTGGAATCTGACCACATTCAGATGAGAATGTTTAAAGTCTTGACATTTTCCCCATTTATGATGTCAAAGCAAATGAAATTTTGCATACAATTTGAAGTATTTGAAGACCTCGAAAGGTATTCTTAATACGTTTGGTTGAAATCGACACAGTA
This sequence comes from Clinocardium nuttallii, assembly GCA_031471495.1. NCBI lineage: Eukaryota > Metazoa > Mollusca > Bivalvia > Cardiida > Cardiidae > Clinocardium > Clinocardium nuttallii. Next base: position 5,646 of record JAUELF010254887.1, read on the forward strand.
GTTTATGACGATGGGCCAAGAGTGATCCGTTTGGTTGAAATCGGCACAGTGGTCTATGACGGACGGATGACGAAGGACCAACAGTGATCCGTTTGGTTGAAATCGGCACAGTGGTTTATGGCGGACGGATGACGATGGGCCAACAGTGATCCGTTTGGTTGAAATCGGCATTGTGGTTTATGGCGGACGGATGACGAAGGACCAAGAGTGAATCGGCACAGTAGTTTATGGCGGACGGGTGACGAAGGACCACGAGTGAATCGGCACAGTGGTTTATGGCGGACGGATGACGAAGGACCAATAGTGAATCGGCACAGTGGTTTATGCGGACGGATGACGAAGGACCAAGAGTGAATCGGCACAGTGGTTTATGGCGGACGGATGACGAAGGACCAAGAGTGAATCGGTACAGTGGTTTATGGCGGACGGATGACGAAGGGCCAATAGTGAATCGGCACAGTGGTTTATGGTGGACGGATGACGAAGGACCAAGAGTGATCCGTTTGGTTTAAATCGGCATTGTGGATTATGACGGACGGATGACGAAGGATAACGAGTTTAATTCAGTTGATCAGAAAAGCAATGATTGCTAAACTATTCTGTTGAATTATGAGCATTCTAAGGACTGGCCACGTTGGTATCTTCAGTCGGACGCCACTGAGCTAAACTAAAGAATGTGTTTACATCTTTAAATGATAGTATATCTATACGATAAACACATACTAGTTATCCTGTAAACCTTCTTAAAACACCTGTATGTATTATGTTTAATGAAAGTTCGTGTTGTTTAAAACTACACTTGGTTATATTGTTTCTATTAACGTGAGAATTGGCCGCCTGGTGAGCTGGTATGCATGGTGTCCGCTATTTACCCCTCCAACTACAACAGTCACATATAATTTTCATCACATCTTGATCCTTCAAAAACTATATAAAGAATTTTACAATCCAATAGATTACATTGTCTATGATTAGAAATTCTATGATTATCTTTCTATTTGACGAAGTTTTAGTTTTAGATGACGCAATTATACATCGATGCTTGGCTGTAGTAATCAATGATAGTCATAATGGAGTAACGACACCAGTCTTTATTAATATAAACAGAGCATGGCATCAAAGTAATGATGAATGGCATTACAATAGTGTTAAACTTTCGTTTATAAACGAATGGAATATTTACATGTTAGTATTATACTTTCATGTAAAATAACTATGTGTAATGTTTGATGTATATAAGCATATATATATATATATATATATATATATGGAATGCACTTAATGAATGAAATAAACATTTATTAAATCTACCCGAAAAAAACCTAAAATTACCTTTGGACCACAACTCGTACATTATTAGCGAAATGTTTCGTTTGTTCCATTCAGGTTTAGACAATGGCAATTTCGCCGAACTTAAGTAACATATTGTGCTCGGTGTAGATGTTCAACTTCACTTTGACCTAGTGTTTTAACCAAAACATTGTTAAAGTAAAGCGAGGCGGTTGTTTAAATTCAATCAGCAGAAAATAAACTATATATTATTTCAATGGATGGTTATTGTATTAAGAGTGTTGTTCACTTTGTTTGTTTATCCTTACATTCGGCCATTTGACGGGCAGTATTTAGAGCGGTGTTCATAGTTCCTTGTTTTAAATATTTACGTGAGTTTGCTGTATTCTAGAAATCACTTTCGTTCTTGATCTTTGTTTATGGATTTCAACACTCTTGGAGTTTTGTTTAGTAAATATCATATTTAAGAGTAATGTTTCATCATTTGAGCTATAACTTTTGTTCTTCTGCAGTACAGCATATTTCGGATATACATGTATAGTTAAAATGCGGACTAGCGTTCTTTAAAATATTATATGCAAAAAAATTGTATAACAAAGGTGATAGTTGTTGTGCATACATTTCACATGTAAATCTTGTACAAAATGAAGATAGTGTACTTCAAACACACAACATTCCTGACTTTTCCTTTACAAACAGGCTCTACCGAAAATGCCATCAATTGAGAAAAAACCTTGTGGGATATTTTGGATATGATGAGTGAAAGGGAAATAACTGAGAAATGTATTGTAACTGGGGTATTTTCAACAACAATTTCCGTTTTTAAAACAGCATCTTTTCCCTAAAGATTTAAGCAAAGCCAACAGTCTTTTAACCGTATAACTGGAAGTTTTCATGCTTGACTTTGATAGAGTTGAAAACATTGTAGAACAAGAAGAAATGTATTGTTTCAGTAAATCGCCTATTCCGGTTATGTGTAACCCTTTTTTGATAGGTAATGAATAAGCGTCTTTTGGTAGGTAATGAATAAGCATGTGTAGTAAATTCGCATTTTCCATAATTGAGCCGTCCCGCGAGAAAACCTACATTGTGGTCTCTGCGTAAAGTAGCGATCCGGATCAGTCTTAGCATGCCGCGCAGGCTTACCCAGTTAGATGAATGAATGTATATTGTTTTATGGCGCATCGAAAGCTAAGGTCATTTAGCGCGCAATTCAATTTAATTATGCATGATCCCTGGGTAAACAAACCAGTACTAGGCTAGAAATGTGCCTTGCCCAAGGGTACTCCACCATGAGCAAATTGCCGCGACTGGAGATCGAACCAGATACCTGTCGCCTCTTTTGGATTTTCTATTTCAGAAAACATAACTCTATACCTCTATCCCTCTGAGACGGAATGTGTCGGCCGAGATCAGTCTGCGCAGGCTGATCAGGTCGATACATTTCGCATATGTCATAATGTTGGTTTTCTCGCGGGACGGCTCATATGTAACACTTCACGTGACATGCGAGATATTTAACTTGCCCAAATCGAAAGTCCGTCTCGGTGGTGTAGTGGTAGAGCGTCCGCCTCGGGTTGCGGGTTAGATCCCCGGTCTGGTCATACCAAACACTTTAAAACGATAGTTAGGGCCGCCCTCCTTGTCGCTCAGGGTTGCGTGGTTAGCATTACGACCGACTGACTTGTGACTTGTGTCAGGATAAATGAACCAGTAGTTATGATAAACGCCGTAATATAACTGACACATTGTTGAAAGCGGCGTAATTAATCGATTCGTAGAAGAAAAGGTCAAAATGGCTTCACAACATTTAGTAGATTGTCATGAGCAATTTCTGTTTTTCCTACTACGATTTAAATAGTTATTTGCTATCCCTTTCCCGTATGCAGACGTAATTTGACATAACTTTTGGTAACACTTTGGCAAAAGGAAGAAGATGTTGCTCTTGTTACGGGAATAGGGTATAAGTGCAAATACCACTTCTACACCTTTGCTGTAGAAAACACCTTTTTGAGCGACGTTCGTAGAGTGGTGGTTTTTTTCACAGAGTTAAGCAACGTACATTGCAGTTAGTGCCTGGATGGGTGACCCAAGGTGGCTTAACCCCGTGAATTCCTCTCTTTATGAACAATTTCTCTTTTCATTAATGTTTTCAACTCTTTTCCATAATAATACTTTTATTTCTTGAGATTTCCATTTTTTGCCCTTTCTGCTTTAGATTTTTCGAATGACAAATAGCTTTTATATCCACTCTATTTGGTTTTAAGTTTCCAGGGCAAGTTTTCACATGTAAAGGCTCTTACACCATGCCAATCAAAGGCAACAAATAAATAATATTCACACCATTGGAATTGCAGGCATAACCATTTTTATTTTTAAAAAAGAGTACAAATAAATACAATTTCAACTTTTGTTTGCATATAAAAAGAAAAAAATATAATATGCACAAAGATAATTGTTTGTGCAAAATACAATCTACATGAATCATGCATTAATATATCAGTATCAACAGTTTGATCAAGGCTTGCAAAAATAGTTTATATTCAATGTTATCACATTCCCTATCTTACATAGCACTCACACCCTTTTTTATACACCTGTAAATCTTTTGCCTAAGTCTGCATGATACAAACCATTGTAACCCTTTTATGCATGCAGACACTGTCTGACACTTCTGCAGCATTCACCGTTTTGAAATCATTGATGTAAAAGAAGCATAATGAGAAAATATATTCTGTTGCCACTTTATTTTCAACTCTTTTCAGTAATTACAATTTCACTTTTTGAGTTTTTTTGGCCAATATGTTTTCATAGTCATCTGTTTCTTGTAACAGGAATGTAGGGAAAGGTTAACATTTATCAGATATCTGTATCACCTGGATTGCAAAAACAACTTTTTAATAAATAATAAAACTTTTCAAATTCCTTAACTATTTATGAGTCTCTAGATGTGTTTAGATGCAATTACGAAAGGTGACTTTGGATAACATTATGGCAAAAGTTGTTCATACTGAGCAATTTCCCCCTTGTCACACACAATATTCAACCTACTTCAATAGTTATACTGCAGATGTCTTGTGGAAAAGGGTTAAAATAACATGATTCAAGAGAATGATGTAAATTCAGTAGAAAGGGAATAATGTTTCCGTATTCAAGATTGTTCGCTTATAATGTTTTCTCAATATATTTTACATACATAACGCTAGATTTTTGTTGATTTTGGGTTTTACGCTGCTTTCAACAGCTAAGGTCATATCAAGGCGGACATAAAACATGATATTGATATATTAACCCTTCCCACATACAGACGCCTTTCCATCAGATGGCTTTTAAAAACAGTGACAAAAGAAGAAATTGCTCATAATGAGCAATTTATCCTTTTGCCACAATGTTCTTTCTATTTTATTCAATATATTTCTTTACAGTTTCCATAATTTCTAACTAAATGTTTTAAAACCCCTCTGCTGAAGATTTGTTGTATGTGGGAAAAGGTTAACATGGAGATAAAAATGTATAAGGTATGAAACCAATACCTCCAACCTGCTAGAGCTCAGGAGTTGCATTGACTCCATTTGAATTTCGGTTTTAGAGGGAAAGTCCAAATTGAGCAAATCGGGTTAGGGTATAACACTATCCAACATATAAAAAGTCTGCAGCAGATGAATTGAAAATTTCGCATTTATGTCACAATGTTTTCAAAAGTCGACTGCTGCAGAGGCATCTGATAGTGTTTGCACTAGTACTCCACAAAATATTCTGCTCAGGGAACTGGCAGAGAAACAGTTCCAGTGCCAGAAATAAAACCACTTGATTGACAGGTCTAGTTTTTACCAACTGAGCTATCACTGCATGATAGGTTATCGCAAAGAAAGAGCATTTCTTCATTATAAAGCATAACTATAGATAAATAAAAATACAAAAACACTGACATAAATCAATAAATTGGCAGAGGAAAAATGTTCTTCAAGAGAATTTTCAATCTTTTCCCTACTGAATATTTATAGTGTTCTGCTAGTGTTAACTTTGGAATAAGCAGATTTTCAACACTTCACATGGACAAAACATAAAGGAAATACAACCAGTGTAAGGGCAATTACACATACAATAATCAACTAAATAAATCACATTTTCAACATATGAAAACTGCCCACGTTGAAAAACATTGCATATAGTGAGTTTGCCATGAAGCATGAATTCTAACCAGAAAACCATTTCAACAATTATGCACTAAGGCTGCCATGAATAGTGTCAGTAGGGCCTAAATTAACCCTTTTTCCACCTGCAGACACATTTTAACACATTGTTGCAAAAGGAGGAATTGCTCCACGATGAGCAATTTTTTTCCTTTTGCCACAATAGATACAACTTAATCCAATTATGATACATTTAATTATTGACATTTTCCACCAATTACTTTCAGTCATCTGAAATGGTGCTTCTCAATGGCCTATGGTTGCATCCAACCAGGCTGCATGGTTGATAAATACTAAAGGTAATAAGCTTGCTCCTGAGGAAACAAAATGTGTAACATCTGGGAGCTGGGACGTATAAGTTTGCTAGAGTGATGAAATCAAGGTGGGAAAAGGACATATTGTACCTTTTAAACAATTACTTCTTCATCAATTATGCTTTAAAGTTAATTTGCAACAGAGTCATCAAACATTGTCTTATATCATAAAAAGAGTGAAACAGATTTTAAAAATTAACCCTTTCCCACATACCGGTACAACAA
>JAUELF010254898.1:0-11666 GCA_031471495.1 Clinocardium nuttallii
TCACAGTTACTTTACCATGCCGAACTTTGGGAATTAATCAGGTCAGCCCTGTCTACATTAAGTCACAGTTACTTTACCATGCCGAACTTTGGGAATTAATCAGTTCAACCCTGTCTACATTAAGTCACAGTTACTTTACTATGCCGAACCTTGGGAATTAAGCAGGTCAGCCCTGTCTACATCACTATCGAAACAGTATGCCATCGTCGTTAAAATAATAACCAGGTTTTACAGTGATACTTTTACAAATAACTGTCAGCACTATTTTGAAGTCACTTCCTGTGAGCATATCATTTTAGAGTGTTATTCAACCCATCTATTTAGGATTTTTTTTAAAAATGTTTAGAAACAAACTGTGAAGAAGTTATATATAACAAGTTTATTTTTTTGGATGATAATGGAAAACTTGTATTGTTATCAGGACAGAGCAATTTCTTTTTTTTTTTTCTAGATAATGCTTTAAAATTTAATCCATGCATTCATATATACTCTTTATTTCCGCTGACGTCACAATAATCACGCTCCGCAGCGAATATTCAATGCGAAATGACGCGCTTTTTTAGAATATTGTTCCTGAGCAATGTCTGTAGGGATTGGCGCCTAATCATTTTTTTCCAAAAATAATGTTATTCATCAAAAATACTCTATTTATTTGTACGTTTTTGAAAGAAGTATAAACAATATTTTTAGGCCATGTTTTTTTTTATCGTAGTTGTATTATTCTGCTGCTGCGGGATGCTACAAAGTGTGACGTCAGCGCATGGCGGTCGGGAACGAAGCAAATTTACGAAAATAATAAACATTTAGCTTAAAAACGCCGGCGATTTGGTCGGTTGGCACAGTTTGATGTGATAGATCAGGAGAAAAATCAATTATGAACCTGTCTCGGTTTAGACGTTTTTCTGCGGAAATTATTGCCCGAATAGACCAAGGGGGTTAAATCTCATTGCACACCTTGTCATAATTATTACACTATATGGTCGTATAAAGGGGCTATTTATAGTAACACGTGCGGGATTCCCCAAATTATCTTACGATCATTTTATCATAGCGTATAGACAATATAGAGAGGTATTTTGAGAAATTCAACGAGGTAATTTGTATTTTCTGCATTTTGGGCTGTACTAGAAATTTTGGACGCCTGTGATAGAAGAAAGCTTTTCCATTGAACAAAAGATAAGACTCATAATGAATACAACACCTGACATTTATTTCTCGTTTTTTATTAACCATATCCCTCATACAGAATCATATTTAAACATCAGCCTCAGACGAACTTAGAACATATTGGGTCAAACTACTCATAAAGAGCAAATTCTCCTTTTGCCACAATATTTGCAACTCTACTCAGTACAACTATTTTTGATATTCAGGTTTAGATATTTTACATTTATATTTCATCTGTTGTAGATTTGTAGATCAGCTGATCTTTCCTTGTATACAATATGATAGACAAACAGTTTCAATGGCATAAGATGGCATAAGATGAGATTTACTATCAGTTTTTTACACAAATAACTAAAGGATAATCCATCGAATAGCTTTGCCTACCAACCTTAGACTGTTTTGACACGTTTACATAATGCTTACATTACACATCCATCCTATGTGATATAAATACACAGTGTATGTTATAAGCTTATTGACTGCTTCTTTGACTGATTAACGAACAATGCCGTACATCGTCGTTGGTTGATCTAGGTCATATACTGATCGCAATTGTCCTGTGGTAGGATGTCCTGTATCACCGCTCATGTATTAAACCGTATGGTTATTTCGTCTCCGTGTCCTTGTCACTAAGGTGTACAGGATAGCTAGACCCACTTGACGATTTTTGGCAAAAGATAAATCTAAAGCTGGCATTTGCTATTTCTCCCCCACCCCCTCCTCGTTTTTTATTACTGTTTATTGTCAGACGCGTTGCTTATATTATAAATGAATCTGCCAAGAAATAAATTCTGCCAAAAGCAGACACATTACAAGTATAGACTGGCTTAACGTATTCAATCGCTTTGATGAAGCCGACACGGAGATACAAAAATGGTTCCTGGTTCCTTTTTGCTCGGTTTGGATCAAATGTATTCAATCAATGAAATGAAATTTTGTTGGCGTCGATTTCCGTCTTCCGAACACAGTGACGATTGTCAATCATAGTGATTCAAGACTGAGTGAGATCTTAAATTGTCTCAGCCCATTGCAAATTTATTCTTTGACATGCCGGGGGTTTAAACCGTATATTTTCTTGTGTAATAGTTGAAACATAGTTGCCTTTGGTATACGAAGTACAGCCAAGAAAACACGCGATATCCAAAACGATCACAGTAACGATGATAGATACGTCTATACGTGTACCGCTTTCCCTTTGCTTCGTTGTGGGCGTCTTTTCACAATGTGAGCCGTTCCATGAGAAAACCAACATTATGGACTCAGTGTAATATATCGACCCAGATCACGCTAATCCGGGCCGACACATTCCGTCTCAGGGGGATAGAAGTATACAGTAATGATTCCTGAACCAGGAGATATCCAAACACCCTTTTCGAGTGATACTGTGGCATTTTGTTACATGTTTGACTAAACGTGTCATCGTCAAGCAGTTTTGAAGTCATGCACTGCTGCTATAATCGTCAGCAGTTAGACAGATATAACGATTTGTCCTTGTCATATGTATATATAATAGTGGAAAAGGAGTTCTCTTGCGATGGTCAGAGTCTACACTGCACCTACTAGTAGATATACCCACATTTGCTTCACCCGGTTGACATATGAGCCGTCTCGCGAAAAAACCCACATCATTATGGACTATGCGTAAAGTATCGACCCCGATCAGCCTAAGCATAGCGCACATGCTTACCCCGATAGACATTTTTCGATTCCTGTCAATTTTCTGTTTAATGAATCATTACTCAATACCTCTATCACCCTGAGACGGAATGTGTCGGTCCGGATCAGCTGCGCGGACCGTGCAGGCTGATCTGGTCGATACATTTCGCAGATGCCATAATGTTGGTTTGCTCGCGGGACGCCTCATATTATACTCCTCTGTAATTGTGTGTGGCTTGTTACCAGTCGTTTATCCTAATCGATTGTGTGTGGCTTGTTACCAGTCGTTTACCCTAATCGATTGTGTGTGGCTTGTTACCAGTCGTTTACCCTAATCGATTGTGTAATCCACAGAACGTTTGAATAGTGCCATCAGCACTTAATCTTCCAGCTAATTGGACACCATGCATATTCATGAGGTGAATGTTTGTGTCCCTCGTGACAACGTGGAGGCAATCATAAATATTCATGATTTTAATCCTTGTGATATATCTGTCGATATCAAGTGAATGTTTCAATACATTTGTTTCTAGAGTTTTAAAAAGAGATTCATTACATCTTTCCCAAATAAAATAAATCTGCAACAATTCTGAAAATTACTGCCAGAAACTATGAAAGATCTTTATAACTGAAAATATGATTATTGGAAAGATGTGAAAATATTTTCACAAAAGGAGAAATTGCTCTTTATAAGCATTTCCTTATTTTGTCCCAATGATTTCAAGATTTAGTTGTCTGCTGGAGACGAGTCAAAAGGCGCCTTTATGTGATAACGTGATGGTTGACATGATGGTTGACATATCCATAACACTCACAGAGTCGACATTTTTACCCAAGCAATTTGAAATTAATGTCTTATCTTGACTGTAAGAAAGAGTGAACAGGTTTTCGATTTAACAAATTATGGAATTGATTTGTATAAATTGTCGGAATAATGCCACGAACGAAGTGGTAAGTGAGATATGCAATTATATCGGTGGTATAGAGTACGGAAGCAATTTAATACAATAGTTTAAAGAAAACGTGTCTCGAGTTGTGTTTGTTTAAAACGGAGTATGATAAAAGCACATTGTACTTAGAAAACAGCACATTTTCAAAACATGATATTTCATCATGGATATATATAGTCGTATACTGTGAAGTTCAATCAGAATAATTTTGTTTCGCTTTTCGTATATTTGCAACTGGAACTGAATTATTTTATTAAAGGCCTATTTTTGTAAAAAACATATTCAATGACGTTGTGGTCAGTATATAATATGTAAAATACATACAAATAGACATACAACAATGAAACAATAAAAAAAGAAAAGTACATACAAACAAAGAATTAACGACACTTTTTAAATCATATGAATGACACGACATTTCAACCAATAAAAACAGAACATAATTTAGTTATGTATCTTTAAAACAATATAGAAACTGGCACGAACTGTGTCCACGCAATGCCACGCAAAGCCTCGTGCCAATGATTAAAGCCACGAGGAGTGTGTGAAGGGTGCGGCGTGCAGGCAATATCGTAGAGAGAATTAAGAAATTTCTAAAAATTCGGCACGCATCAATTTTCGTACCATATGCGTGCCACTCGCGTGAACCATGCTCGAACACTGCGCGAACACTGCCGACGGTGCGTGTCAATGCGTGAACACTACGCGAACTCGGTGCGAATACTGCCGACGGTGCGTGTCAATGCGTGCAATCGTCCACAGCCGGTCGAGGAATGAAGAAACTACACGCTATATTTATAGCGTGCCGCCAAGCAGGACAAAGCGTGACCAAAAAGTGGAAACTGTGCATGCCGTGTGTGACACTGTGGGACAATGCGGTGCGGTAGACGCGAACAATGCGCGAACAATACTTAACCTATGCGTAAACAAGTAGTGCCATTGCGTGTCAATGTGTGCCAATTGTTGCCCTTTTTTAGCCGCGTATTGCGTAGACAGTGCGAACAGGCCGCAAACACGGCTTCACGTTCCGCTGCGTAGCACCGAAATTGAACGCTTTACCACGACGCATTGCGAGGACAAAAAAATTGTGCCAGTGTCAGGGGTGGCTTATAGTGTATTGATTGTCACTGGATCCACTTTCAAATTTATAAAACAGTGCATACAAGTCAGGCTTAAGAGGCTGGCTGTCTTAACATTAATGGCAGCTCTTTTCCAGAACCTAGGGCCAACCTTACTTAAACCTTTGTCATTAAATGATTTTTCTAACGTTAAAATGTATCTCAAACTGCAATAAGGTTGAATCCGAAGACTTGAATCCTGATCTCTTTTGGGTGTGTTTAGAAATTAGCTCCGTGAGGTAGGCATAAACCGAAATCGATGGTGATATAACATTGAATAATGTTCCAGCATATGTGAGATAGAGCCAGGGACAAAGACAATTGCCCTGTGGCACACTTCATTCCGATGTACGGGGAGATAAACGCGTTGTGGTGTTGGCGGTGTTTACACACACATTGCAGATACGTGGTCGACCCATCTCAGAGTCAAATTGGTGACTCCGTACTAACTGTGAAGTAAATCGAGTAGAATGTCATGGTCCAATGTATCTAAGGCGGCACTGAGATTGATAGCAATAAGGGCCCAGTTACATCCTGATTATCCATGCCATCTAGCAGGTCATTCACAAGTAAGAGTAAAGCCGTCTCACACGAAGGAAGACTGGATTGTGATTTTCCAAAATTTATAAAGTCTGAATAATACAGATGTTTAAATCAGTTTGGAAAGAAATGATAAGTTACTCACTGGTCTATAATTACTTAATTCAAGTTCAAGACTGAAATCGTAAAGACATATTGACTAATTGCGTGATGGTGGGCAACAGATCGTCTTAGTAAGATGTAAATGTGTTGGTTGGCAATACATATAATTCACATGATTTGGTGTTAAGTTCACTGATTATCAGTTTAACCTCCGACTCAGTTAGGTCTTGAAACTGATCAATACACGGCAGATCTTTCGGTTGTGGTATATATTAAGGATAATTCTCGAGTGATTGTCGAATCTTTCAGATTTTATTCATAAAATGGTCAGCAGAATTATCCGCAAGATCACTACAACAAGCACCAACCGGCATTGAAACGTCAATTGTCGTGCCTGTCAATTCCGAAACTGTTAAACGATAAAGTAATAAATGATATGAAGACGGCGCAAAACAGATCGTCTTGTATTGACCTATACACTTAAACACTCTTGATCAAGTGTTCGGTTATTTTTTTTGCTTTTGCACGATACAACCAACGCTCGGTTCGAAACAATCAGACAACTCGACAATCACCGCTTGTCTATTTCATTTACTTACCGTTTTATTACCAAAAGTTTGTTTGACTGTTGTAAAGGTAAATCTAATATGTTGTAGTCATCAGATCTATATAGAACCGAGCGACGTTTAGGTCTGGTTTTAAGGAGATTGTTGTAGAGTTATGCCTATATCGTGTTTGTATTGTAATCGGTTACCTTGTAGATTAAGCTAATAAGGTATCCTTTGCATATGATCAGCTCTAGAAATATGTGGATTTAAAAAATAGAATCAAATTGGTTTATTTGCCATATTTTGTCCTGAATTAATGATTTCTTCGGGGACCCAAACACATGAGATAGTTCCTATAACTGTGCCCCAAATTAAAACCCTTTCACACATACACCACATCTGATAGTTCCTATAACTGTGCCCCAAATTAAAACCCTTTCACACATACACCACATCTGCAACATACGACTTTGAACTCATCTAGGCAACACTACCAACACTCTCTATAAATGAAAACAACTAAAACGGTATAGAGTTAAAACATTTCGAAAAATGGCAAAAATGCTCATTATACGACACATTAAACGCAAATATGTTTAAAAATCGTCCAAATGCATCTACAATTGGGAACATATTATATTGAATTCTGATATATTTTTAAAAACGTGATCCATTTCTCAGGAAAAGATTTTAAGTGATATTAAAATGTCGTCAACTCATACCAGAGATCGAGGCATTTGAATATTGAGCCATCCCGCGAGAAAAACATTGTGGACTCTGCGTAAAGTATCGACTCGGATCAGACTGACCATGCCGCGCAGGCTAACCCAGAAGGACACTTTTCGCCTCCTGAGTATTTTTGTTTCAGAAATAATTACACTATACCACTATCTCCCTGAGACGGAATGTGTCTGCCCGGATCAGTCTGTGCGGAATTCGCAGGCTGATATTGGTCGATACATTACGCAGAGGTCATAATGTTGTTGTTGTTGCGGGAACGTTCAATATTATATTTGTTTAAACCAATATGGTTCATCTGAATTATGCCATCGATTTATTAATAGGCTATATTCATTCGACGGCCTTGGATGCGCATGAGGAAAGCCCCCCCCCAAAGCAAGCTGAGCGCCATAATGTTTCGGGCGTAAGCATGTATGGCCACTGAAAACCCCATTTATTTGCGGTCGTTAGACTAATCGATTTACGTAATATGGAAATGCGAACAACACAAATCACTCGTTTAGTAGATATAATAATGTGCCATTCCTCTAGTACAACCAGATTATGTCATAAATAGTGTGGTCGATATTCGCAGACGTCGGTTTTCGTTTCTGATTGTTTCCTATGACGATATAAGTCGTGTGCTTAGACACCACTGTGCTTTGCGAACAGTATAGACTGCTTGAAGGTTGACATTGACCTACACTTGTCACAATTACCTTAAACGTTAATGTTGGTTTTCCTGGAGCGGCGCCCGAGCAGGTGATTATATGTTAGTAGCAATTGAAACTGTAGTGTATATATGACTAGGTAAATACTTGGAATATGTAACATATAGAGACTTACATGTTTGTCTCTTGTGTTTTGAAAACATGATTGGAAATGGGGGAACTTGCTTGTTTTGAGCAATTTAAGTTTATGCAACGATGTTTGCAAGTGCAATGTGTTGTAGGTGCGTCAAAAGTGGTATGTATAAGGAAAATATATAGCTGAAGACGGACGGGTAATACCATTTACCTAATCAAATCAGAATGAAGAAACTAAAATAAAATAAAAACCCAAAAACCCAAAACCCCGACAATCTCTGTATTATCACTACATGAAACTTAAGTGCGAACGAATGAAAACATGTTTTGAGAATTTTAACCCATACCCACATACACAAATGCTGCACAGAAAAACCCACCAAGAGAGAGAGAGAGAGAGAGTCTCTCGTGGTGTTTTTTTAAAATATGAAAATGATTTGTATTGAGATTGTACTTGCGCTCCTCTGACAATTTATAATGGCCAGACTGATATTCCACGTCATTAGTAAATACCTCACATCGAGCCGTGTTCCAGGAAAACTTATCTTAGTGTATGCCACTAACTAAAGATCCGCTATCTTTTCGATATCGACATGCTCCAGTTTGGAACTATTTAGCCACAGGTTCCCGGAGGTTTCTCTTTCTAATTGGCGAACAGTTCATACCCAGATTAGCCTGCGTATGCTCAGAATGACATTAATATACACCGATCGCATATGCTCTAAGGTGTGTCTTCCTGGAGGTCAATCTATCGATGTTTATATGAATCACGTACCGCCAAACCCAAACGTCCGAGGTTAAACTATCGATGTTTATATGAATCACGTACCGCCAAACACAAACGTCCGAGGTTAAACTATCGATGTTTATATGAATCACGTACCACCAAACACAAACGTCCCAGGTTAAATTATTTCGCTGACAAAGGCAAATTAATTCTTTTGCAAAACATCAAGATTCAGGTGAGACAGTTCGTAGCGAGCTGTCTCTTCTGACAGTTGTATTGTTTGCCACTTGAAATTTAAATTTACCAACTTTGCTGTTGGACAATTTTCAACATAGACGAGTCGACTTTGTGAAATTATTAGGCAGTGAAAGGATTAAATATAGATAGTATTGACCATCAACTACCATACTGGTATCTTCAATTATTTGGTTCTCGGGAGGTTCCAATGATTTCTTTACGACTAGGTTGCGTACATGGAAAATCCTTTTCTAACTGCACGCATGCACAGGCTAATCTAGTTGTTTCCTCGAGGGTGCTTTTTCCTATGACGTGCCCCAATAGCAATAATGTTTGTGTAAGCAACCTGATAATGTGTCATATGTTTATATAATTTCAGACGCCGAACTAGAAGCATTTATTGTTAAAATAGTAGAAGCCACAAATAGAGGAATATCTGCTGTTCGAAATGTCACGAATTCGAACCCGAACTGGAGTTTTGGACAATCCCTGTTCTTCGCTGGAACAGTTATTACAACCATAGGTATGGTTTAATCTTTCTCATCTGACATTTTCACTTTGTTTGATTCTTTATAACGCCACTTTCAACGATGTTAGTTATAGCGCGGCGTTTTCTAGTTGCGTTACCAGTACTGTTATGTTAAACCTTCAACTCCGGAACGCCAATGATAAAAGGCCATTTTATAAGTCTTTGGTAAGAGCCGCCCGGGGATCAAACCTACAACTTCCTGCTCCCGAGCCGAACGCTCTACCTAGATACCACCGAGGCTGTCTGACCTTTTAGGAAATAATTCATATTTTTGATATTACATGGGAATATACCTGATTAGTTCTTTTATGTAATAAAGTGGACCTGTGATAACTCGCAAACTCTCTATAAATGAGAGTTTAACTCTTATCAAACCTGGATAACAAAAAATGAAAACAGCGTAACAGCAGTTCTCAATGCTGTGCTGATGTGCTGCTGTGCTATTTTCTAGGTATATTTGTCAGTGACTTACTTTTCATATTAAAGTAAAAAATATATAAATGATTTACATCGTTAAATTACATAAACGAGTGATTGGATATCTTGAACAAGTCGATGATTCGAAGTAACTAAACGGTCTCGTTCCACTTCGTACACATACAATAACGACATGTACATAGGTTCTTTTGCATCACGGTTTTACTTTGTACTATTTATCTTCCCAGAGTGACTTTCCCTTAAAATACCACAACTGTTAATTGATATAATATGTAAAACGACCTGGACGAGTTTAATTTGGTCAAGTTATACCCACATTATTGGCCGAGAGAATCGAGTGTTACTGCTATACTATATTGCATCATATTTGCTGACAGTGGTTGCTGCTAATTAAGCTCACATGAGGAATACTTGTATTTCATTTTAACCAATCACCAGGGCACAAGTTGTGCAGCGTTGTACGAAAACAAACTTTATGACAAGCGAAGATGCAGATCAGCACGCGCAGTATGATCTATACTGATCTGATAGTGTTCATCGATTAGATATGCGTACAGAGCGCAAACGAAGTCTGAGGCCCAACTCAACCATATCAACAGGCAATTTGACCGTAATTTTAATTCATCAAACCAAAAGCTCGGAAGTCGGTTTTCATATGATGTGGTTGAGTAATGGATGAACGTATGAGCGTAATGGGGACATCAAGACCGTGTAATGTCGCCAGTGCGTCTAATATGTAAGCGTGTATCCGGCGACATGGTTATGTCCTAGTATAAAGGACCCGTTGAATGTATTTGATGTAATTAATACAGAAAGGACCACGTAAACAATAGGACCAGACAATAGTTCTTTGGTAGTTAGAATATAAAAGAGTGGTGTACAAATTTAATGGAAACACACAAATTCTGTGTTTGTTCTTATCTTTAAAAGTACCATGCCGGTAAGTTTTGAGAAAAAAAACCACCACTATATAGATAAAAATATAATACAACAAAATTAACTGCAAATCGTATCACGCGCCAATCGTTCTTTAATGTCTTTAAAACATTAAATGTTAAAGTTCCCGCAATTTATTCGTGTGGAGGTTTCAAAAAGCGTGTCCATCGGTCGCCATTCTGAGATCGAACTCAAGGAATAGTACTCAATTTCGCACAAAATTATAAGAAGAACATTTCTATTAAAATGGTAATGTTATTCAATTAACATTTTTATTCTTGGAACATATTGCACACATTTTGATAAAATGCATTGTAAAAAACTGATTGTTGGCACAATTTATTTATATTTCCCAGATAATGACACATAGTTTAGGGCTTTCAGCCTGTTTGTAATAAAACCTTTTCCTAAAAGGCTTTGTGACATCATTTATTTAAATTCGGAATCATCAGAAATCATATAGGCAAAACGTGACGAAGGTTTATTTTTATAACATTGTCTTCCTTTTTTCCCATAGCCGAGAATGTATCAGGTTATGTTATCATGGTCACTTTTAGTTTCTTTGATGCCATAAGCATTTTATGGACGACACGTTTCTTTGACGGGATTTGTTCTTATAAAATATGGATATTTTTGTTATTGAGGGATCTGTTATACTAACGATTAAAATGTGTCACACTCCCTAATAATCTTGCAATTTTCAATATTTTAGTAGCGTTGATAAGTTTTGTCATGATATTAGGGTTGTCAATGTAGGGTAGAACAAAGAAACCACGGGTATTGTGAACCCGCGATATTCTTGATAGTGACTATACAGGGCAACATTCAAGTCTGCCCGTCGGTATAGACACAAGCTTGTTCTATTGATAACTGGTAATGCGTGGACATACAGTACTTACACTTAGTAGGGAGGTTTCGCCTGACCATAATTTGACCTCTATTGATTTTGAATTTTGGTTTTGTGACAGCATAATTAATGGTCAAATAATGTTCACATTTATAATTTGAGGACAATTCTTTAGTAGTTAAAATTCAGACAACAAAGCTCCTTTCTTCTTAGGTTGCATACACGCTAATAATGGGAAGTATTTGTCGAACTAAGGACACGCTAATAATCGGAAGTATTTGTCGAACTAAGGACACACTAATAATCGGAAGTATTTGTCGCACTAAGGACACACTAATAATCGGA
>JAUELF010254908.1:0-11665 GCA_031471495.1 Clinocardium nuttallii
GTCAAATTGCCGACAATCCAGCCTTACCGTCTTCAGCGGTTTCTTGTTGGTGATTTATTGGCAGGCAACAGATGTGTTGCTTCAAAGAATCTTGTTTTAACACTTCCCATATAAATATGCCTTCTGACGCCTCTTCAGCAGACAACTTTTGAAACCATTGTGATAAAGGAGAAATTGCTTATAACTAGCAATTTCTCCTTTTGCCACAATACTTTCAATTTGTTTAATAATTAAACTTTCATTTACTGAGGTTTTCCATATTTTTTGCTCAGATGTTTTCAAAGTCGTCTGCTGCAGATCTGTTGTATGTGGGAAAAGGGTTAAAACACAAATTGTTAACTGTTTACCTGTCAGATATGATATCTGCTTTTAAGAAAAAATGGAAAGTGCAAAGAGGAAATGTGTATTGTCGTTAAGTAATTTCTGGTTTCCCACAATTTACTTTAGGTTAAGAATAACCTTGATTTAGAAAGACGCTTTTTGAAAACAAAATTGTTTGACCCCCTTTCCAACATACAACAACTCTGCAGCTGACGACTTTGAAAACATAGGCGAAATTTGATAATTTCTAAATATCATCTGGGTTTTTTTCTCTAGGGGAGTGTATAGGTTACTTCAATCTGACCACAATTCTATCAGAGAAGAACGCCTCATTAAAAGATGCATTTTACGATGACAACAAGGCAGTCAGGACCATTGCAATTGCCAAAAAATTTAAAGTACTGACAGTTATCTTTCACTGTAATACCAATAAAACCCAGATAAACTTCACTGTGCAGTTCGATACCAAGTCCCCACAAAATGAGGTGAGTTTGTTTGTTTTGGTTTCTTTCATGTAGTTTTTTCTTGTTTTTTCCCAGATTACTAGCCTAAAACATAAGCATTAAGTCATTATAATGAGTGTCAACATTTTTTTCTAATGCAAACAACATGTGAATAAACAGTTAATTGTCAAGCAGTCCTGAAAAAATTGTCCTTCACATGGTAATTTGGGCAGCGGATAGTGTAACCATCTACTGAAACTTATCCGAATGTGCACAAGAAAGAAGTATGTGAACAGTGTAGATCTTGATCAGATTGGTCAGATGCACAGGCTCATCTGGAACTAGATTGTTCACAAATGTCAAATTGAACCTTTTACAAAGGACAGGCTTAAGTGTTAGTCTGGAACCTTGACTAAATGTTTCCAAAAGTGTTTGTATCGGAGACAAATTCTAAAAAAGTATTTTCCTCAGAGACAATTAATCCTTTTTTACATACAGATGTTTTCTGACGCCTCTTCAGCAGACAACTTTTGACAGCAATGTTACAAAAAAAGAAATTGCTCAAAGTTACTATGTTTTCAACCCTATTCAATAATTATACTTTTATTTATAGAAATTCTCAATACTTTTGCCCGAATGTTTTCAAAGTTGTCTGCTGCAGAATTGTTGGGAAAGGGGTTAAAATATCCTCGTCCCTTTCAGTTGAATTTCACATTGGAGGCTGACACTACTCCTGTAATATCCAAACAAGAAGTAGATGCCCCTAAAAATGGTACTGATGTAAAACCCAGGTTGAATGACACTATATCACATAATGCAAGTAAACCAGTGACCGTTGTAAAAGAGGAAGAGGTTGTGATGTTTGATGAGGTTCCTGCAGGCTTGCAGTAAGTAGTTCCAATTTACATCACATGACTGTCCAAAATTACATATAAAGCTTGAATATGAAAATTGTGATCGGAGGGGAAAATAGGACAGTCGTAAAAAAAATTGAGAAGTAAAACGTTGATGTCAAATAAAAGATTGTTGAAAAAGGAGCTCATTTAAATGTTTCCTGCTTTAAGGGATGTGAAAGTTGTCTGTTTCATGTAAAGGATTCTTGCGGAAAAAAGAATAAATAGGCAGATCTGGAAGCAAAGACGATTCATTTTTGCAGAGTGTTTTCCAATGGACTATTATACCAATTCCCATTTGTAGATGCTTTCTGAAACTGACGACTTAAGAAAAATGAGCAATTTCTCCTTAAGCCACAAAGTTTGCAATTTTATTCAATAATTGTTCTTTCATTTATGGCGCGGTTCCATATTTTTCAGTACATATTTTCCAAGTCGTCTACTGTAAATTTGCTATATGTGAGAAGTGGTTAAAGGAATTATAGGAGATGGTAAAAGATAATTTCTTAATCTTTCTGTCCTTCCAAAGGTAAGGTAAATATTGGTAAATTTGTTTTTTCATTTCAGAGGTCCCCATGTCATCCTGCCCCCACTTGTATCAGACATGTCTGTACATATAAAACACATGCCAGCTAATATGTCAGAAGTAGCATTACCAGACCATCTCAAAAACATGTACAAAGGTCTTCAGGATGAATTAACTTATGGTAAGTTTTGATGGTTTTACTCCTTTCTCATATAAAGACACTTTCTTACGCCTTCTGAAAAAATGGTGAGTAAAGGATATATTGCTCATAATGAGCAATTTCTTTTTTTGCCACAAGTTTTTCAATTTTAATTAAAAAGTTGCTTTTTTATACGCTCGTTTTGAAAAAACGGATCGTATTATAGTTCTACCTGCGGCGTACGGGCAGCGTCCAGTATGTTGTCAGCTCAATAACTTTAGAAGCCTTTGTCCAATCATCACCAAATTTTGTCAGAATGTGTATTTGGATAATATCTCGGACAAGTTTGATAACTAGTCATATCGCTTCTGTCAATCGAGAGTTATCGCCCTTTATTTATAGAAAATACCCAAAATTGGTCTTGTCACCTCAATAACTTTAGAAGCCTTTATCCGATCATCACCAAATTTGGACAATATGTTGATGGGCAGAATATCAGAAATGGCCAAAACTGTACTAACAGTGTCCACTCTCTAAGTTTTGCTGATGTACAACCAATTATCACTATACTTGGTCTCAAAAAAACAGGACGGGCGTATTTTGTGACATTTGGCGCTTTTGTTATTTTCTGATTTAATTCATATACTTCATTAAGTAAACCAAGTCTACTTGGGTTTTTTTTATGATTAATTTCAACCCTTTCCCCGATATAGACACTTTCTGACGCCTCTGCAGCAGACAGCTTTTGAAAACATGGCAATAAAAGAAGAAATTGCTTAAAACTAGCAGTTCCCTATTTGTCATCATGTTTTCAACTCTTAAATTCCATTTAAAAGGTGTTTTCAAACTAATTGTGTAGGTTTTAAAAGTCGTTTGCTGCAGATTTGTTGTAAGTGGGAATGAGTTTAAAGGGGCTTCCAAGATATTTGGGTAAGTTGTCTACTGCAGATTTGTTGTATGTGGGAAAGGGTTAAGGGAGAGAGAGAATAAAGATGTGAGGATCTACTTGTTATTTTTGAAGTGGCTTTTATTCTTAATTGTGACTGAGTACTAAAGACATGTGACACAGAAACACTCAACCTTTTCCTACATACATCAAATCTGTAGTTGACACCTTTGAAAACATCCAGGTAAAACTATGGAACATCTCTATAAATGAAAGTTTAATTATTCAACTTAATGAAAGTTTAATTGTTGAATTAAATTGAAAAAATTGTGACAAAAGAAAACAACCAATTTCTCCTTTTGCCACACTGTTTTGAAAAGTTGTCTTCATAGGCGTCAGAAAGCTTATGTATATGGGAAAGGGTTAATTGATCTTGAAAGTCTGTTTTATTGTACTTTTTAAGTAAAGCATCAGAACATCATCGTTTAATTATGGAAACGGGCACTGCAAAATATCAGAAAACTGAAAACAATTACAATTTAATTGGCGAGGAAGTTGAAGTAGAATTATCACCGAAGGATGAAATTCAAGAAGAGTCTGCAAATGAAGAAATCGCTGCCAATAAAAAGCAAGGAGGAATACCAGTAATTAGTGTGATAGTGCTGACTCTGATGATAATTGTTTTGTTTGCTGTCAGTATCACAGTTGCATACTTCATTGCACAAAACAGAGATTCATCCCAATCTTTAAATGAAAATGGCTCACAAACTGTAAGTGATTTTACTATTATTTCGCGAGTCCCATATGCATGCAGTCAAGATTTAAAGATTCTGCAACAAAATACTTTTAAACATTGTGGCAAAAGGAGAAATTGCTAATAATGCTAATTTGTTTGCCTTTGACCCAATGTTTTTAACTCAATTAAGTGACCTTAGGAAGTCGTCTTTCATTTACAGATTTGATTCCATTTTTTTGCCTTGATATTTTCACATTATTCTGCTGGAAAGGATAAACCGTTGTAATTGAAAATATATGTTAAATAAACAGTTTTAAATATATGGGAAATGGAGAAAGTATAGAGAGCAATTTCTCATATTCCCTCTATGTTTCCGGAAGATATCAGCTGTTGTCAAAAATCTACTAACAATATTTGTGGCATATGACAAATCCGCAGCAGTCACCTTGAAAACATTTAGGTAAAAACATCAAAAATCTCTTAAATGAAAATATCATGATTAAATGGAGTTCAAATCAGTGTGGCAAAATGGGAGAAATTGCTTATCATTATGAGCAATTTCATCTTTGTCCAACTGTTTTCAAATATTGTCTGCATCGGAATGCTTCTGCAAGTTGGAAAGGGTAAAATGAGTTGTAAACAGGCTTTTTCATAAGGATGTTTGAATTTCATACAAAAACATATTTTGATTGAGAAAAAGTTCATATTTGGGCAAACTGCATTTCACAACCAGATATGGCTGCCATCTTAAAAAAAAGCTTAAATTTCGTATTTTCAAATGAATTATAATTATTTATAAAAGTGGCATAAGCCAAGCAAAATTCCAAATGTCACGCTTGCATCACAAAGTGCATGATTAATTAGTCTGCTAGCTGTCGGAGACCCTTTGGGTACTAAGAGGGTTGCTTGAGTCCATCAGTTTGTCTGTCCGTTCATCTGTCAGTACGTCTGCAATTTCTTGTTGGGACATGTTTGAATGGATTTTGATATTACTTCACACAATTATTCTCGATAACAAGATTCTCTGTCATGCACATCATCTAGCCACCAACTCTCAAGGTCAAGGTCACAGTTTGGGGTCAAACAATGTCCGTTCCTTATTCCGTATACAGGCTGTATCTTCCACATGTTTGAATGGATTTTATTATTACTTCACACAATTATTCTCTATAACAAGATGATGTGTTAAGCACAACAACCAGAAACCTACTCTCAAGGTCAGTGTCATAATTTAGGCTCAAACATTCTTAGGCTTTTCTGACGTGTCAGGGTTGTGTCTTCCACATGCTTGAATGGATTTTGATATAACTTCACACAATTATTCGTCATAGCCAGATGATGTGTCACACACAATAACAAGCCAAAGTCAAGGTCAGACTTGAAGACTTTGTTCCGCAATAACATGTCTACAACTCTAGAACTTCACACATTTAAACAGTACCATTAGAAAACCATGTATGTCAAGGGGCATAACTCTTAAATGAGGTTTGACAGAATAATATGCCTTTTTCAGCTTATAAATTTGTGTCCAGTAAGGTTTCTAGATCACCTGAGCCAAAGGCTCAAGATGAGCTATTCCGATCACTTTTTGTCTGTCGTCCGCCATTAACTTTTAGCTTTAAACATCATCTCCTCCTAAACAGCAGAAACAATTTCCATGAAACATCACAGGAATGTTCCTCTGGTGGGCTTCTTTCAAAATTGTTCAAAGATTTTAGTTCTATTGAGAACTTTGGTTGCTGCAGCATCAGAAAGGGGGCAAAATGTCCGATCTTTAAATATCTTCTCCTCCAAATCTGTTTGTCAGATTACAATATAATTAGTACAAATGTTCCTTGGGTGACCCTCTACAAAAATTGTTCAAGCCATACTGATTGGTTGAAAAACATGGCAGTTAGGCAGCATCAGAAAAAGGGCAAAATGAAAATGACAAAATTTGGTAGTTACAATTTTTGGAAAATCCTTGTCTGATATTAAGAAACTTGATTAGAAATCTTACTCCAGTGATCCTCTACTTTATTGTTCTTTGAGTGACTCTCTACAAAATCTGTTTAAGCCTTATTGATTTTGTTTACAAACAGGGCAGAAAAGTGGCATCAGGAAAGGGTGCAAAATGACAAAACTTTATAATTCCATTCTTATTAAAGTTCTTGTTAGATTTCAATATACAAATGGCTTTTACTGATAAGCTATTTCTTTAACAGTGTCCACTCCTTGCAGTTTTATATGCGCTCCTGATCAAATTTTCACAGATATTTGCAGTAAATATTTGTTACTAATTTACTATCATTCATGTGATCGATTTAGGACCATCTTGGCCCTCTTCTTTGATATGCTGGTTGTACGGCCATATAACCTAAATGAATAGAAATAGCTTAATTTGATATATTTGACATATAACTGAAAATTGTCGAAAGTGGTGTAAACAAACCAAACAAACATCTACATTTTAATAAAGTTTGTAGAAATTATCTAACGTTTGATGACATTTTAAGAAAATAAAGAAGTCAAATTTATATAGAGACACATTTATCATGCGAGGAACTGATGTATGCAGGTAGATGGTGTTTTTGTTTTTTAGCTCGACTATTCGAAGAAATAGGAGGCTATTGCACTCGCCCCGGCGTCGGCGTCATTGTTTGCGTCTGCGTTGGTTTAAGTTTTTTACAAATAATAAAATCTTCCATACCATTAACTTCAAATTTTGCATACAGTAGAGACATCTGCAGTAAGTCAAATAACTAATGTCACCCATATTTGTAGAATTATGCCCCTTTTTGTAATTAGATTTTGTCACAAAAACTTATTTCTTTGTCATTTCTCAATGTTTCTTCATCAAACTTTTAAATTATTTTGTTTGGGACAACATGGTTTTAATACAACTAACATCTTTGAGTCAAGGTCATATTTGACAAAGTTATGCCCCTGGGTGTACTTAGATGCTGTCATGATAACTAAAAGTCCGCAATAATTTTGCCATTTATTAGGGAAACAAAATTGATGAAATATGCTTTTAAGTATTACTTAGAGCTAAGTAATGTTGATGGACTTGACCCTTGGTAGCAAAAACCTATACTGAGATTAGTTTGATCCGTAAGTACTCTTTACTTATGTTAACCATTTCCTACATATATAAGCATTTTGACGCTTATGCAGCAGGCGAATTTTGAAAAAAAATGTAGCAAAATGAGAAATATTCTTGAACTGTATTAAATAATTATACTTTCGTTTACAGATCATTTGATTATCATTTATTACACGTACGTGTTCGAAATCATCTGCTGCACTATGATGTATGTGGGCAAGTGTTAAAAGCTCAAACCACATCATTATAGATCTGCTAACGCAACAACAATGATATAATAATAACGACAACAGTCATTAAGAATCTATTTCCAGAAAAAATAGTTATGGATTATGTAGACTTAATAGGTTTATAACAACTGTGATCTGCCACAGGCAAGTTTCTGTATAATTATGTTGTGATACTTTTAGTAAAGATGGGCTTTAAGCAAAATGGTAATATGATTAATGTCTAGATGAGGCAAAACAATGGGAGTATGAGTTCGTAAAATATTACATAAAAGGCGAGAGTACTCTTATTCACAGACATTAGACATTGGTTGTACTAGGAAAAGGGATACACCCATTGATGTATACATGTACGACGTCACTTATCTACGTCATAATCTTGACACCTTAAATTACTTAAGAGTTAATATAAAACAACGAATACTTTGGTCATGTCTCAGAAAAAGCCTCGAGTGCGGGATGTCTCAGGTTCGTTCCCCGACGTGGTCGTACAAAATACTTTAAAGTTGGCAGCAATTGCTGCCCTCCTTGACTCTCTCGTGGTTGCGGAGTAATCATAACGGCTGGCTGGCTGTTGTGGGTATAAAAGGTAAAGTAGGATTGGTAAATTACCCAGGGAACGATGTGATATACTGAATGAAACATTATTGAAGGCGGCGTAAAGCATTAATAAATCAATCGATCAGAAAAAAACACATTCGGGACTTGCCTATAAACAAACACCAATATCAGCCTGCACGCCCTCAGACTAGTCAGTGTCTACAGTGTTGGCTGCCCATACTCAATATTGTTATCTTGATTTCCAAGAATTAGCTGTGCACTCTTCCAAATGCAAAGCTGGACAAGTCCATTTTAATAATCTAGCATTGAAAGGGTTAATTGTGTTTCTCCAATAATAAGTAGGAAAGGGAATA
This sequence comes from Clinocardium nuttallii, assembly GCA_031471495.1. Classification (NCBI taxonomy): domain Eukaryota; kingdom Metazoa; phylum Mollusca; class Bivalvia; order Cardiida; family Cardiidae; genus Clinocardium; species Clinocardium nuttallii. The sequence goes on from JAUELF010254908.1 coordinate 8,171, forward strand.
ACACCGGAGTGAATTTGCGAGTTTCCATCTTTTAGTTGGTAAAGTTTTAATAATTCATGGAAAGAAACCGAGAAGTTTGTTTAAAACTATAAGGTGTTTTTATTTAGTTGAAATTGTTTTCGCCGTATTTTTCTCAAAACGAAAAGAATAAAAGCTAGTAAATATTCCTAGTGCGATTACACAAGTTGTTCGATTAATAATTGATATGACCAATTCACAGGCAGCTCAACACTTCCATTTTAGCATCGCAGCGCGAACTTCACAAAGTCGACCTCCATGTTGAAAATAATTTTCGCCAAACCGGAAATTTGGTAAAAATAAATGTTTAAGAGGCAAACGAGCAGCCTCAGCCGAATTACAAAAGCATGTAATTGTGTATCTGACTCGTGATCTGGAGGTCACGGGTTCGGTACCCGGTTAAAGCGAACATTCTTTCGGGCGATTTTCCCCATTGCCTCTCACCTCTGATTTATGTGAGAAAGTAGTCAGTGGCTTCGAAAGAATGTTGTGTAAGTACTGGTGTGGGAAAGCCAGGAAAACATGGATAGGTGCACTGGCCGCCGTGATATGACCAAAGCTGTTGAACGCGGCGTTAAACTCCAAACAAACAAAGCCTTGACAAAGAAAGACTTAATCAAACATAACAATAATGTAGTTCGGACTATAATATTTTAGATTGGACACATAAGCCTCAAATAGTATATGATATGTTTGGTAAAACAGGAAGGCGAACGAAGGAGTCCTATGCTTCTGTTTGCACAGAGACTGTTTTGTCGAAAAGGTCAAAGACAAGAGTTTCAGGTGATAAGTCTAAATAAAAAGTCCATACAACAACTTTATTCTTTACCATTGCAAATTTTGAAATATTTGCAGCAAACGAAGTTTGAAATCGTTTTGACAAACGGAGGAACTTTTTACTCATCATGAGCAATTTCTCATTTTGCCACACTGTTTTCATTTATATGGAAAATGCAATTTTTTCTGTTATATTGATGCCTTCATGCTTTCAAAGTCGTGTACGGCAGATTCGTCATACATGTGAAAGGATTGTCTGGTTCCCAATTTGAGGGACAGTTAACTTGCTTTTACACGTCCATTACGCTGGCCAACTTGGTTACAAAAAAACGCCAAAGTTCCATTAAATAATTAGATTGTTCTGTTCGTTCTGAATAAGACAAACCTGTTTTATTGTCTTTATTTCGCAATAACGATTTTCAGTTAATGAAGCTTTTTGTTCAGTTAAGTCTTCACGTTTATTCCATCTTATAGTGAGGAGTTCAAGAATGTGTTACAACGTAAAAGCGGACTACTATAGCTTGACTTTTATATCAATGTACATGGAATAAAAAGAAAATACTAATATGATTTATAAAGCACCGTGATTCATTCAGACGTTGATCGACGAACCAGGGACGTTCATAATCTTTATAAATATCAAAATATATCATTACGTCATATGCATGTATACATATGACGGCAAAGGCATATTCAATTAGTTCAATATCAAGCATAATTGTATAACCTTTTTGGAATAGACAGAAAAATTGTTTCGGAATGTTTTTTGTGGCGGAGCGTGGGTCGTTTATCGAAACATATTTTTGCCGTTCTGCAAGAAAACTCTGTGTAAAGCTTCGATCCGGATCAGGCTAAGAACACCGCGTAGGCTAATCCGGGCAGACACTTTTCAACTCCTGTGTATTTTCTGTTTCAGGATTCACTACTCTATACCCATATCCCACTTTAAACGGATTGTGTCGGCTGATCTGGATCAATACCATTACGCAGAGTCCATAATATTGGTTTTCTCCAGTAACTCCAGACTCACATATTTTTACCATGAGGATTAACATGTCTATGTCCTTTATTTCTCACTTATACTTTCGTTTAACCTTTACAGCGTAAATGGGAATATTTAGATTGTTGCAAACAATTCTGAATTAGGTTACGAGCTGTCCAAATTAAAATCAGCATTGTTTGTCTTTTAGCTATCAAAATATTCTAAAATTCGTATTACATGAAACATGGTGTACCAAGATTTTCAATATAGATAAGATTTCTTTAGGAAATTCGGCCCCGAAAATGTTAAGCACTGACAGAAGGGTGATGTTGCAAAGCGAGTTTCTATTGTTCTTATACTTCCTATCGTTCTTTGGAAAAAGACAATGCTACTGGACTCTAACTGACGACAATGGTGCCGGATTTGTGACTGACAGGAAGGACGTATCTTAACATTTTATGGACCATAAATACTTTATCGTTACCGTGAGACCATTTCATAGTATAAGATACCACATGGCAGCTGAATATTGATTATTTAACACATTTCTAGAAGATTGCTGTTGTCCTTTATATTTCTCAATGTTATAAGAAATCCTCTTTAAATTTAAGTCAGAACAATCGTCTAAAGATATAGTGTATCTTTGACGTCAAATCTCAACATATCTAAACGTAACTTATATATACTGTCACACAGTAGGATATAGTTAACCTTATATTAAAGACACATTGACGACAGCATTAATACTTATCATCTTTTAACACGTATTAGAGACTGTATGACAGCCGAACATTGATTGTTTAAGTGTGGTACCAGTCACGACAGAGCTCTAGATAAGGTGCATTTTGTCCGTATTTGACCCTCCAACCCTATGTTGTCGGTACTCAAAAGATTCGTCTCAGTGAAACGATTATTTTGAGTACCAACAGCATAGGATTTGCTTTAATAATAATTGTGGGAAACACAGCTGAATACCCCTCCTTATCTGAACCTCTGCAGTGTTGCTAGTGCCCTTTACGAAAGTGTATATTAGCTATGTATTTCAAGAAAATGCTAATTAATATACCGAGTGGTACTTATTTCATGTTGACATTGCCATCAGATAGGATTAGTATTGTCATAATAATATCCAATGCTAAGATTCTCACTTGCCAACATGAGTAAGTATATTGTCAATTATGTAGTTGAGATACAATACGAAACGATGTGTCTTGCGCTTAAAGGGGCTGAACTCCAGATCATAGATAGTATGGACAAAGTTTGAAAACTGTTCACAAATTGTCTTAAAATAATAGAATCCTAATTCTGGATACAATTAGAGTAATCATTTCACTTTGCACAATACATATCTAAATAGTGATCGTTCATTTTCCTGACTTTCAAAAAAAACCTTTTCAACATTTACTTTCAAAGTATTTTCGAATTATTTATTACTTTCTTTGTCGTCACAATAAGCAGTATTTGAATAAATTACAACATTTCAAAATGTTGATCTCCATCTGGAGTTCAGCACCTTTAATGATGATATTGCAAAACCATACATGTAGGAGGAAACGCTGTTTGTATCACCTGCAGTGTCAGGACAACGTAGTCGGTCTTTGAATTTGGCTGTCTACAGGCGAAACATGTGTTCTTGTGTGTATATGAATGAATGAATGAATGTATATTGTTTTATGGCGCATCGACAGCTAAGGTCATTTAGCGCGCAATTAAATTTA
>JAUELF010254919.1:0-11665 GCA_031471495.1 Clinocardium nuttallii
TTTATATTCTTATCAAGAGAAATTATTGCTGTCTAACGGTCAAATATGACGTCAAAAGTCACGTGGTATATATACACTGGTAGAGGAAGTCTTTAAGAATTTTATCATCTGAGACTGGTGTTAGAATTTTAATGATTCAAAAATGAGGCCCGAGGGGGAGGCTGGGTTATCCATCTATAGGTTTTATAGAAACTTTTAAAATGATCTCGTCTTTAAGCAACTGTCAGAACTAAAGGTTAATTGATACAAATGAGGTTACGACTATCCTTCAAAAGAAGAATCCTTTAGGGTAGGGTAGCCTTTCATTAGAGCGATACATTGCCCTTATATCAACTTATCTTTAGATGTTTTGTATTTGGAAGAATTTGATACAATATCTCATAGGTTCTCGGCTACAAGTATCACTTATACATTACAAGAACGTGCACTTTAACATATTCTGACAAAATTGTTGTATCACTTCATAAACTGAGGAACCTTTCACTGTCAATTTACTAACACCTGACCTGTATTCGCTCGAGAATGATTTTACCAGTGTAGACCATGACATTGTTGCATATTCGTGCAGTCTAATCTTGACATACAATGTTGGCTACTGTTAAGATAACGGCAAACATATGCAAGTCCCTTTGTGAAATAAAGGAAGATGATTTTGTAAAAAGGCTTAAAAAGCTGATCATATCACGCTAATTCATGTGCCGATTTCCAGCATTGCTCGATCATATCACGCTAACTCCTGTGCCGATTACCAGTATTGCTCGATCATATCACGCTTATTCCTGTGCCGATTACCAGTATTGCTAGATCATATCACTCTAATTCCTGTGCCGATTACCAGTATTGCTAGATCATATCACGCTAACTCCTGTGCCGATTACCAGTATTGCTAGATCATATCACGCTAATTACTGTGCCGATTACCAGTATTGCTCGTAAGCTTATTCCTGTGCCGATTACCAGTATTGCTCGTAAGTTTATTCCCGAACCAGCGCACCAGTCGTTGTGCTTCCATCACAACCACGATCGCCATGTGTGGAAGACATTTGGGGCAATTACAGAGCGTCGGCTTCTCAAACCAAATACCCTGCGTTCGAGTCCCATGATGAGCGGGTTCTGCCTTTGTGTGATTTATTCACACACACGGCGCGAGTACTGGTTTTTCTACAGAAAGTAGACATCGAGCTTGATTAATATAAGCTGAATGCTTGTTTCGTAATCGATGAAAAGTAAATAAGTTTAAACTAAGTAGGTAAGCGATTTCTAACAGTTTTAAATATCGGTATGACCTGACCGGGATCGAACCATGGTATCCCGCACTCGAAGCGTACGCTCTTACGACTACACCTAAGAGGTGGTCAAAGAAGATGTTCTGTGAGTACCAACCAAGGGACATTTGCGACCATCTATACATTCAAACACGCATTTGCAACCTCGATGTCAAAATGGAATGCGTACTAGTCGTGGAACAGTCACAGAAGCTTTCACGACAATTTATTAAAACAGTATTATTTGCTCAATCAGTTAGCAATAGTGTGACATCAGCTTTAGTTTTAAGTAAGATACCATGGATGTGAGAGACATGTCCTAAGTTGCAACTGAAATTGCCTAATGCTGGTTTACTGCAACGACTGTAACGTTTTTGGTTTCATTTTAAGATCAAAGCATTATTCTTTTTTTGTTTTCGCCTAACAGCTTCCATTGGATTCTCCGTGTGGCAGATTATTGGTATTTCTTTGGATTACTTCAAGTACAATGTGTACGTGGATGTTCAAGTTATCGAGGGAGATCCACCATGGCCTCAAATAACAGTCTGTAGCGCAAACGCGTATAAGCGAAGTAACGTTCTTGACATGCACAAGAAGAAGGGAAAATGGATGATTTATGATGGTATTTTTGATAACATAACGGAACGAGAAAGGATTCAGTTAGGTTACAGTTATTCAGAATTTGCACAACTGAGGCAATATAAAGGTGAGTAGGACGTTATTCAATACATATTAGTTTGTGAACTGATTGCAGCTCAAAATATCTTCACAGTATCTTCACAGATCCATGTGTGAAGTCGGGGAGCATACACACATTGCAATGAGCGTCACAAATTACCCACTTTGTACACGATGCAGCTACAGTAACAAGTCGAAAAAGATTAAAATATTCCGACTCAAAATCTCTATGTCTATTAGCGAATATTCCCCAGTATAAATGTTCCAACTCATACACACAGTACGGACAGTAAGGTTTTCATTAATGTTTCATTGCAAATCGATCTGTTTTAACAATGAAAAACAAATCGAAAAACAAACACATGGAACATTCATATATCTGTATAAAGAATATACATCTCTGTTTTATCTGTTCAAAGATTACCTTGTTTAAACACAATTAAAAGCGAGTTATCATAAGAAACCTATCTATGTTTCCACCAAATACTTAACTCCAAAATACATTTACAATTAAACACGTTCGACGTTCTATCGTCTGTCTGAAAATGATCTATTCCTCTTTCATACAGCAGTTCCTACACTGATTGCGTTACATCTAAATATCAAGACAATGTTATATACGTACTTAACGTCTGATATATTCCTCTTTCATTCACCGATTGCGTTACATCTAGATATCCAGACAATGTTATATACGTACGTAACGTCTGATATATTCCTCTTTCATTCACCGATTGCGTTACATCTAGATACATGTATCCAGACAATGTTATATACGTACGTAATGTCGGATATATTCCTCTTTCATTCAACGATTGCGTTACATCTAGATACATGTATCCAGACAATGTTATATACGTACGTAACGTGTGATATATTCCTCTTTCATTCACCGATTGCGTTACATCTAGATATCCATAAAATGTTATATACGTACGTAACGTCTGATATATTCCTCTTTCCTACACCGATTGCATTACATCTAGATATCAAGTCAATGTGATATACGCAATCAAACGTCTGATATATTCCTCTTTCATTCACCGATTGCGTTACATCTAGATATCCAGACAATGTTATACACGTATGTAAACGTCTGATATATTCCTGTTTCATTCACCGATTGCGTTACATCTAAATATCAAGACAATGTTATATACGTACGTAACGTGTGATATATTCCTGTTTCATTCACCGATTGCGTTACATCTAAATATCAAGACAATGTTATATACGTACGTAACGTCTGATATGTTCCTCTTTCATTCACCGATTGCGTTACATCTAATATCCAGACAATGTTATATACGTACGTACCGTCTGATATATTCCTCTTTCATTCACCGATTGCGTTACATCTAAATATCAAGACAATGTTATATACGTACGTAACGTCTGATATATTCCTGTTTCATTCACCGATTGCGTTACATCTTGATATCCAGACAATGTTATACAAGTATGTAAACGTCTGATATATTCCTCTTTCATTCACCGATTGCATTACATCTAGATATCAAGACAATATTATATACGCAATCAAACGTCTGATATATTCCTCTTTCATTCACCGATTGCGTTACATCTACATATACAGACAGTGTTATATACGCAAGCAAACATCTGATCTATTCCTCGTTCATTCACCGATTGCGTTACATCTAGATATACAGACAATGTTATATGCGCAAGCAAACGTCTGATATATTCCTCTCTCAATTACCGATTGCGTTACATCTAGATATCCAGACAATGTTATATACGTACGTAACGTCTGATATATTCCTCTCTCATTTACAGATAGCGTTACTATATACATATTGCATGGCTTACAGTGCGACAGTACATATTGTCAACATGAGGAAAATACTGTTACCCGAGGCCAAGGTAAACAGTATTTACCCGAATGTTGACAATATGTACTGTCACACTGGAAGCCATGCAATATTTATTTTATTATACTGAACAAAATTACAAGCTTATTCAATTGTTTCTGTATTCTTATTTTGAGGTGAACAAGGGTACTTTAATATAACACCATCTATAAACAGTATACTGTTATATTGGACGCGCGTCTAAACGGTGACGGTATTGCTTGAAATGACGTCATACACGTGCATACCATGTAACAGTATACTGTTAACCAAAAACGTACTGTTGCATGAGACAGTAAGAAATTGCCCATGATGAGTATATGAGAATTTAACGTTACAAAGTCAGATACTAAATCTTAATATCCAGACAATGTTATATAACGTAACGTAACGTCTGTACAGACTGTTTTTATAATCATAAGAATAAATCTTAAAGTTTCGTTATCAACATGTCTCCTTAAGACGATAAACATGTCCTCTTTCAAAAGAGCTTAACAGTTTACGACGATAAAGCTTCACACATGAATGTAGTCGGCTGTGTTTTTAAACTGTAAAGGTTGTTGGAATAATTTTAAAACGCCTGAACAATAAATCCACTATTCTCACATCCAACATAACTTTGCATTTTTAAAACAGCGCTCGGCATACATGTTGAACTTTCGTGTGTATTGAAGCGCAATCCGCAATACTTAAGACTTCTATTCAATATTAAGAGTTTTTTTGCGGATTATAGGTCCTTTGTCATACGAACATGAAAATAATAGTAAAAATCGAGATAATGATATGGTATAAAACGCAAACCTTTTAGGTTCCCCTATGTACACAACGTACTTCAACTTATCCTTACGTGCGTCATTCTTTTATGACCAAGAAATTTAGCATTGGGCTGTAAAACAGTTCTATATAAGAAGGGAATTAGTCGCAGTAGTCGTTAAGCTACCCCTGCAACATTGAGCGCCAAGAAGGGAGACTACTCGTAAAGCTATCCCTGTGACTTTGAGCGCCAAGAATGGAGACTACTCGTAAAGCTATCCCTGTGACTTTGAGCGCCAAGAAGGGAGACTACTTTTACAATGTTAAAGTAATTGGTATGACTTGACCGGGGATCGGCCAATCTCCGCATAGTCTCGATGCGTACGGTTTAAATCACTACCTCGCAGATCGATGTGGTTATATATATGCAGATGAAACTTAAAGTGTGTCGAAAAGATTCAATAAAATGTGTTGGTTAATTTATTATTTGACATAGTTTGTATTGCTTGGTTGTATCATTGATTTCCATATGTTATAGTGTTCTTCAATATGACACCTTAGATCGTGCGGACCGCCTCGGCGGTGTTGTAGTAAGCTTGTGACAGGATAGATTGTCAATTAGTACGATACATTACCATGGAAACGCTATGATATAGCTGAAAAATTGCATAAAGTGGCGGAAAACACCAAACAATCAAACAAATAAAAGCGTCCGCCTTGGAAGAGGGAGACCAGGATTCGATCTCAGGTCAATTCTTTAAAACATAGAAGTAATGGATTTCCTCCGTGGGAAAAGTACCGACTGATCGATCGTTTTCAGGATAAACGTTACATGTAGTATTGGTAAATACATACGAAAGGCCATGATATAACCGTAATACTGTTTAAAACGGCTTCAAACACAGTTCATCATTTTACCGCTATAAACAAAGTGTTTAGGGTATGTATTAGCATTAATATCTCAGTCAGTTAGTTAGTCCGTCAGTCGGACAAAAGACATACGCACGTCATCGGTGAACTTATTCTTCAACTACGATGTTAAGGTAGCGATTGGAAAAGGTTGCTTCCCTTCTTGGCATTCGGGGCTGCGGTCATAGCATTACGTCCCGTGCATCGGTGACAGGATAGACACTACCGGTATAACTGGTTAGTTACGGAAAGATACACCGGGACATAACTGAAATACTGGCGAAAACGGGATAAAACACCCTTCAAACACATCAGTCAATTGTTGTGACAGTTCTATTTCTCTTTGCAGATGGACACTCTATATCTCTCAAGCCGACTTTGGTCCAAACAGTTAAATATGGTAATTGCTACACGTTTCAGCCATACATTTACGGCCATGCTCATATAATGTACATCAATTTTAATGTGAAGGAAGGGTATTTCCCAAATGTAACCCGTACTGTATACCTTTTCTTAAGCCAACCTGGTATTTTCTCGTTACGTTTATTATCACCTGACATTACTGTTACCCCTGCTCGCGATGTATACGTCGATATACGCGCCGAAAAGATCAATCTACTTAATGGTAGGTACGGTTTCTGCCAAGATAATGAGGAGACGTTCAAAGAGCGAACAGGATCTGCTTACTCACAACAACTATGTGAATATGAACGCTATGTCAACAGTGAAATAAGGCAGTGTGGGTGTTACGCACAAAACGATGATACACCTCCATTTCCAACAGGCTTTAACAGTACAGCACGGCATGGCCGATTATGTTCATGGCGAATGTTCTTTCTATGCAACTCTTTCAAATATCCGACTAAAGAAGACAATTATACAATATGCAAGCCAAAATGCCATGCATACCATTACACTAGTAAGGAAAGGCCAAAACAAATTGCAAGAGGTAATGAGGAGTGTGGTATTTTCGGGTCATCGTGCAGCAAAAAAACAAAACAGAAATGGATCATTTCTAATACTTCTAGTATTGAATTAAAAGTTGGGGGTATACTTTACAAGGAGTTATCCCAAAAACCTCTATACCCTCTATCGCGATTCATGTCTGACATTGGGGGTACCATGGGGTTCTATTTAGGGGCCTCAGTCTTGACACTGTTTGAATTGATACATATTTGTTATAGACTTACGCTGTGGCTTTTCGAATAAAACAGATGAGACATTGAAAACCTAACTAAATATCGCTTCATTCATAGCAATGCGACAAGTTCTCCTACCTATGTGTTCCCTTGATTTCTCTACCCAGTATTCAAAATAACGGTCTTTCGAAGCAAGTGATTGCATTTCCAGATATATAGTTTATTGGTGTAAGAGGAATGACGAGTGTCGAAAGAGTTTTTGTGAAATGTTTGAAAGAATGTATGCCGAGCTGGGGTTTGAACTCTCACTCAACCCTTGGTTTGACAACTGTATCGCTTTATCAAGAAGATCCATGGTTATTAAAGCTGACCGAAAACAAAAGTACTATAGTCCAAAGGTTTACAGTACCATATCCCGTTATGTGAGACCTTTATTCGTGAAGTATGACACTTTACGTACTTTTAAAAAAGCACCTTTCTGGAAATAAATATTGTATACCTAGAATCTCATTCAAACCAGACATAAATTCCGCATCAGTAGCAAACTCACGTTTATTTCTGATGAATACCAATAACAGATTGACATTTGCGTCAGCCAATCAAATAAAACTTTCGGTATCAATAGGGAGATAACCCATATAGATAGTCCGACTATTTCTATTGAATAATAAACATTTTAATAGCAGATCCGAACTTTGGTTGTTATGTCGTGCGTTTTCTCTATACAGACAAACGAGCACATGAGCATGAATATCTAAATGTTAAAGGTCAATTCTATACGACCCTTTTTAGCGTCGTCAGATCCATTATACGCACAGGCAATTTTAGTCTGTTTCAAGTATTTTAGTATGTTTCAAGTATTTTAGTCTGTTTCAAGGATTTTATATTTTAGCCTGTTTCAAGGAGTTTAGTCTGTTTCAAGGAATTTAGTATGTTTCAAGTAATTTAGTCTGTTTCAAGTATTTTAGTCTGTTTCAAGGAGTTTAGTCTATTTCAAGGACTTTTGTATATATATTACAGACAAAACGATTTGCTTGTCAATTAATATAGGAACGATCCTGAACGGTTTATGTAGCCGTTGACGAAGGTTGTTCTTATGTTCTGCGCATATGTCAATTACATTTTGCAATAATGCATCGTTCTATGCGTTGTCGGCGAACGTGATAGAACACGTCCGTTACGAGTTTACGAGTACAATACAATCGAACTAGAAAGGGACCAACAATTTAGTGGTGTTCGCTGAATTTGTGGTTAATTCATACGTAGTGTCAGCTTGCTTTTTACAATAAACATCGCATTAGTGAATTTAGCAAATCAAACTTATGAACCAATCAAACAGGTCGATAATTCGAAGTGGGTATCTTTCGAGATCGGGTAATTTTTAGTTTACTTGTTATGTATGAAAAGTCATTGTAAATACAGTGTACTACATCGAGGGCTTGGTGTGAAGCAGTTGTTACTAAAACCCTTTTTTAGACAACCCTGGTTTAAGGGAGATTTTGACCCTTTGTAAACAATGCAACTAAAACGAGCAATGACACCTAAATATTTCCACTGTTTACCAAGAAAAATGATTTAACGCTTATAAAGACTTTATGGCGAGGTGATTAACCTTGGTAAAAAAAATATACAAATTTTAGTTACAACCGTTTCACGCCAAGCCCTCGATATGTATCTGTGTGTGTAATTATTGGAGACGTTTTGATTAATTGTTTATATATATGTGGTAAATTATGATCCCCCCAACTATGTTATAAGCCAATAATGGTTGCTAGTGTGCCTAGAATGTTTGTCAGTGTCTTAAATGGGTCGATGATAAATGTTTGCGATTTTCGAGGGGACTGGAAATGACACGTGTGACATTCATCTATTCACTTGGAAAACGCGATCATTTCCCGGTGCAGAAATCACAGGTGTTTTTGTAAGAGAGAATTAAAAACAAACTATGCAATGTTAAACTACTACAAACAGTATTTATATGATCCATATGCTATAATACTAACGACTGTAATGTTATCATATGAGAAAACTCGGGGAATCTCCAAAAAAGACCGTATTACTATAAATATACTCCCTAGTGTATTATATATAATGTAATTGACCGTATAGTAACACGGGGAAAGATTCCCCAAATTACAATTACGATTAGTTTTATCATACATGTAGTATATGGCAATAAAGAGATACTTTTTTTAGCATTTTAACGAGGTACTGTGTTTTTTCCCATTTCTGTCTGTATATACCCGTACTGTTTTTAGAGCAACCAATTGACAAGGTCAAATACGGTACCAAATATTGAAAGGGTTCGTAACTGTTATATAATGTAACTTCATTGAAAATATGATACACGTCATTAAAAATGTGGTAGTTGGGCGTGGTTTACGTGCCCGTTCGTGCATTTCATATGGGGTGTAAATTGTGTTATTTCGCAGTCGATTTTTTCATCATATTTCTTTACTCTGTCTTACAAGTTATACAATGTAATACACAGAAAGAAGATTAAGTGGCAGTACAGATACATTGCTTTGAAATGTCAAGTCGGTGAGTGGTACTATACACAGCCAGGTATCGCTTCTGCAACATATTATTTCCTATATGTGTGTAGGTGTTATATTTGTATCCGCTTTGCCTATATATCTGGATATTATAAGTGCATAAGAAATTTAAGTAATTGTTGATTGATTGTTTGATGTTTTACTCCGCTTTCAACAAGTTTTCAGTTATATAAAAGGTCTTTTTGGGAAAAGAGTGTTGTGTGAAATACTTGCGTTAGAAAGTTAGGAATACATGGATAGATCAATCGGTTGCAGAGATTTTATTGAAAAATTGTTGGCAACGGCGATAAACTCCAACCAGTGCAATGCCTTGCGTCTCTGCTGTATTTGACCCCGTTACTGACATGCAACACAGCCTCAATCACCAGAAGCATTTCAGTTTTACTTTGTGTTTGTTAATGGTCATCAATGTAATTACGGTAATTTAGCTTATGAAATATGTATGTGTAACTAGCTTTGCATGCAATGTCAATGTTTTTTATCATAATTGTATATGTATTATTGTAAAATAATGTAAACTTAAAAAAATGACTGAATGTAGGTAGAACCCTATCTGATAGGTTCGGCGTATTCCGTATGTATTCATTAGAGATTCCGTGGCGTTGTGCGACATGTCCACCGGAAATTGCCGACACGTCCTCATAATACCGATCTCTTACGACGTCAGACAGAAATTACCGAGCCTATATACGTTTTGTAATTAGTCAAGTTCATTTGACGTGTTCTGTCGGAAGTGGCAATACGCACTTGTTCAATGATTAAGCAGCGTCCGGCTAGTAAGGGTTTGATTTATTGTGCATAACGCCGTTTTCAACTTTTTTTTACAGATCACGGCGGCCAGTTTACGTATCCACGTGTTTTCTTGGCTTTATCGCACTAGTACCGAAACTATAACACTCTCAAACGTTCTCCGTGCTCAGAAATGAACTTCATGTTCCAAATCAGAACTTCTAATTGGTCTATTTCGAGAATGAATTTCCTTCTGACCATTCAGTTACATGAGCACAAATTCTGAGTACAGATAAAACTGTTTAGTTTAGTCAGGGACATAGACTTATCTACGTCCCTGGTTTAGTCTTAGAGGCAGGGATTCATTGACTCCGTTAATGCAAAGTATCTAGGAGCGCCTATTGGAAATAAGCTTAAGTATCAGTTCCAGAATTGTGGCATATATCTTTCACCTATCCAAACATAGGGAAACATGACTCTTTTCAACATACAAAACAAACCACTGCAGCAGACGACTTTCAACGTATATTGGGAAAGCCTAGAAAAGCTCTATAAATGTAGGTATAATTACTGAAAAGATATGAAAACAGTGTGACAAAAGAAATGCTCGTGTTGAGCGTCTATACTAGGAAAAAGGTTAATTTAAAGTAAAAACAAATGCATAATGTGAATAAAACTTTTTAATTATCAAATTCCAGACCCATTGGTCTTTATCGAGATATCAACATCACAATTTGATATCTTCAACACCAGAATTCCTGTCGACATAATGGCATGCATAAATACCACAAAATTATTGAAACTATCAACATTTATGAATCGATGATCATAAGAAGACAAGTATTGAACACTCTGATTGCATAAACTACTGTAAGTGAATTGCTATATCAATGATGCTGCTTATCGTTTTCAACTTTACCTAACTTATTATAATAGTACTTTATTTTTCCTCTGCAAAGTTTGTATACACAATGAACATGCCTAAACATGAATACCCCCTTAGAATAATTGTTATATTCCTTGCTTGTTTTTTGTTCTCTTTTGTTTATTTGTTACTCATATTTATTTACTTTGTATTCACTTTACTGTCTTTGCCATATTTCAATTGTAAATGGTTAAAGGCAATGTGGTTTGTCGATGCTAATACAATGTGTATGTATATATATATATTTACTGTTCTGATGCAACTTCGAGATATATTCTCACTGAGTAAACACTAAATTTGTTATTTTCACAAGTGGCTTCAACACGACCAAAAATACTTTTATATGGGTTTGTTCTTTCAATGTTACAACAAATTGTTTAATTTAAGTCATGCTTTGACTGATCGTTATCCTTTCCCTATATCCAAAACATCAGAAGCAGACGACTTTGAAATTATCTTGGGAAATATACGAAAAGCCAAATATTGATAATTGAATACAATAAATAACATTTTGGCAAAAGGTGAAATTGTTCATTATGATGGTTTGAACAATGACAATTATTATTGATAAAGGCATTATTTAAGATAGGACAGTATATACAGATATGTATCAATATACCAGCGAATAGCGAGTAAAATGATGATATAATATGTTTTACCGTCACAACCAGTTATGTATAGTCTTAATATGTCAATTACCGAGCAACGTATGCATTATGTATTCGACAATATTATCTATCTCAAAATCTTTCGAATAAAAGTATTTATTATATGCCTGTACACTTTCCGGTGCAAATACACGCATATTGACATGCGCAGATACACCTCGACAGATTAA
>JAUELF010254930.1:0-11665 GCA_031471495.1 Clinocardium nuttallii
TAGACTAGTCATCGATACTAGATGTCATATATATAGACTAGTCATCGATACTAGATGTCATATATATAGACTAGTCATCGATACTAGATGTCATATATATAGACTAGTCATCGATACTAGATGTCATATATATAGACTAGTCAAATAAATCGATACTAGATGTCATATATATAGACTAGTCATCGATACTAGATGTCATATATATAGACTAGTCATTGGTATATTTTGATGGATTAGTAGGCAAGACTAGAATACACGAATGTATAGGGTGATCATGGTTTACATTTTGTTTTCGCAAGTCTATACCATCTGGTTTCATAAATTTCGACCGTGCCACACTCTTTAGCTTTAATTGTTTATTTAATTGTTGATCATAAAAGACAATATTGTATAATAAGAGGATAGATTTTCTGCCTTACCGAAAAACATACATGCAGAGGTCCGTATCGAGCCCTGCCTGTCGTGTCAAGTAATTCCGGCCTATAACTCCCTTTTTGTCTAGTGACAGGGATTAGTGTGTTTCTCAAAATAATTATCATTCGCCCAATAAACTTTTTTTGATTTGTTCAATTTCAATTCTGGTCTAATTACACAAACTAGAAAGAGATATATTCACAAGTCTTTTGAAATCAATCAATTTGACCTTAAATTTGCTCGGAGAAGAAAGTTAATCGTGTTATTCGTATAGAGGCTTATGTGGTGTTTATATATCCGATTGAATGCGCCAATCTTCTATAATTACACTTAAATATACTATAAGCGGTTATTCGGTCCTGATTTAGAAGCTCTTTCACCTACAGCTAGTTATGCAGAGCATACCGCAGACACATATTGGACACTTTCCCTCATACAACAATTCTGCAGCAATGACTTTTATACAACACAATCAACAATTTAATCTCTTTATTCCAATTTCTGTTGTTTCTATTTTTGTTTGGTTGTTTGTTTGTTGTTGGGATGGGGTATAAATAATTAGTGCAAGGATTCGTTTAGTCATATGCATATAAGTATATTTGAAGAAAGTCAATTTAAATTTTCACATAATTCAATCATTCTCGTTTACAAACCGCTGTACACATTTTCATATAGGTTTCAGCGCATACTTCACTATAAATCAATTTACGAGTGGAGTTAAATAACATGTTACGGATTCACTTGTATTACGAAAACCTGACATTTCAAATGTCACTATAATCCATAAAGCAATCGTGTCACATTTTCATATCAAAAGCTATAGAGCCAAACAGGGTTTTGCTGCATATGTTGAATAACATGCCTAGGCGTACTTGTGCATGCATACCCAGAGTCAGACCAGAGCTTTCATCGTTTGCTCTGCCTCAAAAAATTGTAATAACCAAAATAAAGTAACTTCTGAAAATAAAACCGCCTCAAAGTCAACTTTGACGCACGTGCTCATTAATGATACGCCGAAATAGGGGATATATTATCATGTTAATACATGAGTTAAGGTCTATTAAGATGATATGCCGAGAGCTTGGCGAGCGTTATATTCAGCTTAGTTCATCGAGAAGTGATAACATATTAAAATCTTATCACTTCTCGAAGAAATATAATCCTTATCCACTCTATACGAACAAATATCCTCTATATATTTAACCAAAAACGTAGAAAACGCCTTCTGACATACAACAAAATCTGCAACGAAGACTTTGAAAACATTTAGTCACTAAAAGATGGAAACTCTCTACAAATGAGAGAACAACTATAAATAAAATTGAAAACATTGTGGCAAAGTAGAAATTGCTCATAATGAGCAATTTCTTCTTTTGACTGAATGTTTTCAAAAGTTGTCTGCTGCAGAGGCATCAAAAGGCGTCCATATACGTGAATGGTTAAACAAATGACTGGGAGAAAATTTGACTGTTTGAATTTGTTTAAAGACTAACCAGAGACCATAAGGTTAGTATATATAATAACTCCGGACTAAATTTACAACAAAACAGTTATAAGTACAACACTTCATAAACCCTGGTCATTTTAAATTACAGTCAAACATGTGTTAAAAAAATTCCCTGTCTATAGCAACCATACTATAGTCGACCATATAAACTGTTAATTTCTGCATAAAAAGACCACCTGTGAACAAAGATCGGATTGTTCACTTCCCATCGGTTGTCTTTTTTTTTAACGCAGCCTCTCTTAACAACTGTTACCTTGAACCTGTAAGTTTGAAATTCAAAGATAGGTCTTAAGATATCTCCATCTTTCCATGAGGGTCCATAAAATGTTGTTATTTATTAAAAAAGTGACATTTATGTTTCAACTCTCATAACAAACGAGATTTTTATCACAACACTTGTTGAAGTTCACCTACGCGACAATAACAATGTTTCATTCTTGTTGCAAGCTTCGGAAAAAAATTGATTGACAGCAAAATAATCATACCACAGGCACCTAAGTTTTTCGTTTGAGAAATTTTGGAAAACCCCCACAAGACCATGTTACTATAAATAGTCATCTCTCTCTATATATATCTGAATCATATAGAGAGGCTGTTTATAAACCTTTTTTTCCTTAACAAAAACTCGGACTCCTGTGATCATTGATTGATTGATTTGGGTTGAACGCCAATCAAAACAATTTTTCAGTCATATCACGGCAGCCAGATCATCTACTCATGTGTTTCCTGGCTTTCTCACATCAGTACTCCACACAACATTCTTTTTAAGTAACTGGCTGCTTTTCCACATAGACTGTTAGCCAATTGGTGGAAGACGAATAATGCTTGTCACAGTGACTTTTGTTCCTGTGGTCATATTGCCGTATAAGTTAATTAGTCCCTGGAAACACAAAATATAATTTGCTATGTACAGTTTGATAAAAGTATAATCAGTAATGATAACAATGAAGCATGTGGAATGTAAGTCGTATGCTGGGATAAAAATATGATTTTTTTTGTTTTAAACAAACAGTATAATAAAAATCAAATTTAAACATCTAAATCAATTGGAATGGGTTAAAACTTCGGGACAATTCTATACAATATTTAACCCTTTCCCACATAATTAATGACAAATCTGCAGCAGAGGCTTCAGAAAGCGTCTGAAAGTGGGAAAGGTTAATGAAAGTAAAATATTAACAACAATATACATAATTTACATGTATTTACAAATAGTCATTCTGGACCATTTTCCTCATATATCATTATATTTTCATCTAAGCAAAAACACAGAAAACCGCTATAAATTAAGGTTTGATAAGCGTAAAAAGTTGAAAACATATTTCGCAAAAGGAGAAATCGCTCATTTTGAGCAATTTCTCCTTGTGTCACAACGGATTTTTTAAAAGTCATCCGAGGCAGGGGCGTCAGAAAGCGTTTCTATGAAGGAAAGGGTTAAGACTTAGTTCTCATACAGAGGTGGAAACTTTGTTGGAAAAAGAGAAACTGCTTATTTTGAGTGCTTTATCCTTCGGCTTAAATGTTTTCAATTTATCCGCTCCTAAGAGGTAAAATGTTGTCTATATCAGGAACCAATGTTTGTTCAACCCTTTCCCACTTGCATCTGCAGCAAATGACTTTTGAACACATTGTGACTTAAGGGGAAACTGATCATGTTGGACATGTCGCTCTCTCCTTTTGTCACAATGTTTTCTACCCTTTACAAAAATTAAACATTTATTTAAAGAGACTTTCCACACCATTGCCCTGACATGTTCAAAGATGTCTACGGAAGATTCATTGTATACAAAGGAAAGTATAAAATGATTGATCTTGCATTGTAGTGGTGACATAGTATAACAAAACAGGCTTTAATAAAAAAAAAAAACATGTACATATATTATGTACTACATTTCCATCTCTGCAGCAGACCTCTGAACCCTTATACCACATACAGGAAATCTGCAGCAGACGACTTTGGAACCAGCCAGGCAAAAGTATGGTGTATTCACAAATGATGATATAGTTATTGAGTAGAGTTATGAGCAATTTCTCCATTTGCCACATTGTTTTTCAAAAGTCGTCTGCTGTAGATGCGTCAAATTGTGTCTGCAAGTGGGAAAGGGTTAGAAAATATGTGAAAGTTTACTTCCCTTTTATCCGATGTTATTTCCAACACTGTATTAAACTTATGTTTCCGTTTTGCCAAAATGTTAACCTTTTTCCCCCTCACATGATTGTAAAGCAGATGAATTCAATAATCCTAATACAGAGAATTAGCAAAGGGACATAAGCTATACATTAAAAAAACATATTTGCAAGTATGTATAATCTCCCTTGTCTTGTTCTCCTGCTTATTTTTCAAGTTAGTGCAGGGCTCAATATGGATCTCTGCAAATCCATTTCTGGATAAGACTGATTTTTAGCCCTTTCACACATAAAGGCGCTTGCTGACACCTCTATATCAGACGAAGTTTGAAAACATTTGATCACAATGTATATTACTCTTTTACCTATTAAAGTCTCATTCATTGAGATTTACCACATTTTGGCAGATTTGTTGTTGGTGGGAAAGGGTTAATCTCAACTGCGGGTTATAATAACTAGCAATACTGCATGCATGCTCAGTGAATGGCGAGAGAATTGCATGAGGGGTTAACAAGCATTAACGAAATTGCTTCCGAAAAAAATCTTGACTAACCCAAAAGTCTGTTCAGAGATGCGCATCAAGTCCTGCCCTGATGTTTAACATACTCGGAGAAAAACCCATAGAATCAGTGGAGAGCTAAATCAGGAAAGTACTAGATAAGGAGGAGTAAATAGGTCATTCTTTATCTCTATAAGCACTCATTAAAATCTATGCTGTGGGTACTCAAAAAAATCGTCTCACTGAGACAATTCTATTGAGTACCCACAACATAGGTTTTCGAGGTCAATTAAGGATTATAGAACATGCAAAACACTCCTCATCTAAACCTCTGAGTCAGTGTTAACACATTCTGACAAAATCATCAGTCTCAACTCAAATACAAAGTTTGATCAAAGTCTAGTAAAGTCGAAGAGCTCTTCGAATAAGTTTTGTTTTCTTGCTTATCCCTTTCCCCCCGAACATCAAATCTGAAACAGATAACTTTTAAAGCACCTAGTCAAAATATGAGAAAAATCTCCAAAATATGTAAGTGTTTTATAATTAAGAAGAGTTGAAAACATTGTGACAAAAGATGAAACTTAGTTATTGTGAGTAACTTTTCCTTTTGTCACAATGTTTTCATAGTTGTCTGCTCCAGATGTGGACAACATGGCGTCTGCAGGATTCGAAAGGAATAATCTGTTGCACTTTTGTGTGTCATATATACTGGATTTCATACATGTAAAGTGTTCTTAACTATTTCGGACTTTCCCACATAAAGACGCTTTCTGACGCCTCTGCAGCAGATGACTCTTGAAAACATTTTTGAAAATTAAACTTTAATTTATTGAGATTGTTCACGTTTTTGCAAATATGTTTTGGATGTCATCTGCTTAAGATTAGTTGTATATGGGAAAGGGTTAAAAACTTTCCTTGATATAAAGACTTTTTGCTGCCTCTACAAGACAACTTTTTTGAAAAAGTTGCAGAGAAAAAGAGAATGAATGATCATAACTCCTTATCTCAGGATAGTTTCTACTGTCTCATACTTTAACTATACTTGTCTTAATTATGCTGTATCTTATAAGTTTTAACTAACATATATCCCAATAAAAAATACATGTTGGACAATTTATTTGAAGACCTGTTAGATAAATGACAAAGGCTATGAGGGCTATCCATGTCTCATGAAAACCATCCTTCAGAACTCGCTTAAGTTCAGATCAGCATGTACATCCAGACAGTCTGATCTGGACCAATTTGACACCTAATCCACCAAATATGTCATGTCTGGTAATTAATTAGGTCTTGTTGGATCTGATTAACAACAGTGCACAGAAGACTGATGAAGTCCGGAAAAAGTAGGCTTCAACTGATTTTCAAATTCTTAAATCCTTATTGAGAACCCGCTAGATGGACTTTGTTCATCCCTGAGCAATTTTAGAAATCAAAGATAATAGTTGTTTCAGGCAATTGGCCATAATTTCTCTCAAAATTATACATTCAATGCAATTGTTGGTGTTTAGACACAGGTTTTAGTGGTCAAGATCACTTGCACCATTCGCCTGCTGGAAGCAATTTTATTAAGCCTGTGCCTCAAGTATAGAGCCAGGTCAGCAGGTGCATTTGCGCCGTCTGACCGGGCTCTATAAGGTTGTTTATTTTAACCCTTTCCCTCATATAGATGCTTTCTGACGCCTCTGCAGCAGACAGCTTTTTGAAAACCTAGTGACAAAAGAAATTGCCAAAAACGTGCAATTTCTCCTTTTGACACAATTTTTTCCACTTTTAGTTACAGGTTATCCATTCAATTAAAGATCTCTTACATTTTTTGACAAAATATGTTTTAAGTCGTCTGCTGCAGAATTGTCGTATGAGGCAAAGGGTTAACTTGATATTCATAGAATTGGCTATGGCCCCTTTCACATGCAAAGCTGGACAAATACATTGGAAAAAACTCAACACTTAACCCTTTCCCACATATAGACACCTCTTGATGCCTCTGCAGCAGACAAATTTTGAAAACCTTGTCACAAAAGGAGAAATGGCTCAAAATACAAGCATTTCTCCATTTGCCACAATGTTTTCAACTTTTCTCAGTAATTAAACCTTCATTTACAGAGGTTTTTATGCTTTTGTCTAGGCATTTTCTAAGTCATCTGCTGCAGATTTGTTGCATGAGGGAAAGGGTTAAAGATTTAAAGGGGAAAAGTACAATTTCAAAATAATATTCTATCACAACATGTAGTTATTTACAAACTTAAATAACATTTACAATTAAACATACTGGTATTTTCAGGTCTCTAAAAGAACGGGTTAGCATGTGTTTTTCCAACAATATCTGCCTTATTATCAAATCAAACTAGTATGTTGCAAGTTCTTTAAAAAATACTCTCACAAAGACAATACTTTTGACTATCAACAACACAGGGATTTTAGGTCAAATAAGAATTTCATAATGTGAAATATGCACCCCTTATCTAGAGCTCTGGAATTGACATATTGCATGATAAGGGTTAAACCCTTTCAAAGATGTAGATGTATATTTAACCCTTTCCCTCAAATCGACGCTTTCTGACGCCTCTGCAGCAGACAGCTTTTTGAAAACATAGTGACAAAAGAAGAAATTGCACACACAAAACGTGCAATTTCTCCTTTTGCCACAATGTTTATTACTTTTTGCCATAGGTTATCCATTCAATTATGGAGATTTTCTATGTTTTGACAAAATCTGCAGAATTGTTGTATAAAGGAAAAGGTTAGAATACCTCAGCAGCAGACTATTCAGAAAACATATTGGGGATAGGGAGAAAATACTCATCATAAGCAATTTCTCCTTTTACCAAAAATGTTTTAAGACTTTGTTCGAAAATCTCACTTTTTATTTCATGCCTTTATGTAGGTTATTATAACAGTTGATAATAATCCGATCCAGAGCTTTAGATGAGAAAAGTATCTCACATACCCAAATCCTTATTTTACCCTCAAACCCTATGGTGTGGGTGCTTAAAATAATAGTCTCAGTAGTTTTCAGTCATCTGCTGCAGCTTTGTCCCATGAGGACAAGGGTTAAGCTACGAAGCTAACAAGACAGGTCACAAGCATTCACCCTTACCCACCTGTAGCAGACGACATCTTCAATCATTGTGGCAAATAAGCAACTCCATTCAATGATATTCAATTATACGTTTTCAAAGTTGTTTTCGTATTAAAGTTAAAAAGGGTTATATCAACATTTATTGTCCGTCTTATTTAAACTGTCACATGATGAATACATAATAAGGTGTCATCTGACCTCATTATGTATTCATCATCAGAGAGTTCAACTAAGACAGGCTTTAACTACAAACTAACAACTTCGCAAGTATTATTTTTTTAAAAATCACAAACTGCTTAAAAAGAGCAATTCCTTCGACACTCTAAGTGTTTCAACTCTGTATCAAAATAATATTTCAAATTATTCAAGAGCTACATTGCTTCCCTCCCGTACAGTTTTTAAAAGCAGGCAACACAGTACACACACCATATCAAGTAAACAATTAAAAAAGAAAAATCCTTGACCAATCATTCAGTTTGGGTCGGTCATTTTGAATGAGGTACGGTGTTGAAGGACTCAGCAGATTATACGCTTTGCAATACTGATCACTTAAAATAAGGCTTCACCCACAATTATTGTAAAAAAAATAGTTGAGACACCCTTTCGCTGCTTGAAAGGCACTTAAAGGCCTTTGCAAACAATTCAGATGCAGGTGTCTCTCCTGAAATCTGCATAGGACTCCAGTTAGACATTACATCTTACCAATTTTTCTGTTGGACGAAATATGGAGCGGTCCAATTTTCAACATGGTAGAGTCGACTTTGTAAAAAATCAGTGGTGACAGATTAATTTTTTTTGTTTTAAAAAAAATTGCCACCAACCAAGATCCAAAGTTCCTCCAAATTGTTATCGGCCATACAAACATCTTATCATTCACCTGTATAATGGATTGACTGTCTTATATGTACACGCATCTGCAGCAGATGAGTTTGAAAACATTGAGACAAAAGTAGAAATTGCTCAAAAATGTTTTCAATTCTTTTCAATAATTATGCATTCATTTATCTATCGAGATTTTACATATTATTGCTAAGTTGACTGCTGCAAATTTGTATATACAATATGTGGGAAAAAGGTTTAGAATCACAGTCCTATAGAATAACAAAATGATGATTCCAATGTAGGACATTGTTACAACTACTTAATTACCTCTCTAACATACAACAAATCTACAGCAAACATCTCCGCAACAATATGTGGAAAATTTCTTTTAAACAAATAAAAAATTCATTAAAGAGATTGGAAACATCTACCTGTTTCTCCCATTTGCCACCTTGTCAAATGGCGTCTGTTGTAGATGCGTCCAAATGAGTCTGCTTAAAGGAAAGGGTTAATTTCAAAAAGCTGAGTTTTGTTTGTTGATGGGTTCATTATAGTTATGTCTTTTTTTAATGAAGCTACATTAACACAATGAACAGATGAGGAGTATTCTGGTCATTTCCCACCTATATCTCTCTTCTGACTCATCCAAAGTTCATGTTGTGGGTACTCAAAACAGTTGTCTGACTGAGACGATTCTTTTGGGTATCCGTTACATAGGGTTTGGGAGCAAAAATCGGATTTTATAATTTATGGAAAATATCCCTTTAATAGAGCGTTGTGCAAGTCTCTAAACCACTTGTATGTTACTATTACGATCCGGCTTAAATATGTCTGTAAATTTCTCATCATCTTCAATGATATCCGGGTCATCTGTGTACACAATCGCCTGATGATCCAGATTATCCTCCTCGTGACTTTGATTTTCATTTTCTTCGAGAAGCAGATGGTCGTCATGGGCTACAGACGTGAGCACGTCACCATTCTGAGAACTCTGAGATGTGGTTCTTTTTTGTGACTTGGGTAAGTGCCTTAGGGAAACATCCATGTCCTTAAAGGCGTTTAGCAGGAATATACCGCAACAAATAGTGATGAATCCTATTAAATCACCTATAATATCTGAAAACTCCATGCTGCCAAATTCTTTGAACAATACTAAAGAAAATAATATCACACACGATGTAAACAGCACATAGTATGTCGGAGTCATAATTGCGGTATTAAATGTGTCTAAAGATTTGTTGAGGAATACCACTTCTATTAAACTACATCCAATAACAATTGCGAGCATGACGTATGTGAGTACATTTGTAAACTCGTTACGCCCACGGAATGTCTCGTTGATTGCTACGCCAACCCCCATTGGCACCCATGACTGTAAAGGAGCCCAGAGTTGAGCAAACAGTCACGTAAACAAGTACATTTTTCTGTCCATATTTGGGAGCCAGAGCAAATATGGCTATAAGAGCTATTTCAATCAGCAAAACGCAGAGAACTATGATAGCTGAAAAAGATAAAAATTTAACAATGAACAACAATTGTCAATAAAGGTGACTTAAAATCCCCACAAACTGCTTTAAAAGTAAAATGTATAAATCAAATTTCAAAGGGAAATCACTCTAATATCCCTGAATAGATACAATACATAGTTCATATAACAAACTGGTTGCCAAAACGACCCAACATACTTACACAACTTACTGACCATTTTTACTGGCACATTAATTCCAACAAAATTTGTTTGCAGCAGAATATAAATTTATTAATTGTAAAGTTTTGCATAAAATGATGAAATTGCTCATCTGGTTTTAGGCAAAATTCCTGTATTAAAACAGGAATCACTTTAAGCAAGCCATTTAAGATGTTGGAAAATATTCATCTAAAGCCTTCCCCACGCACAGGCGCATTTTGTAACATCTGCAGCAGACGACTTTTGAAAACATTGTGGCAAAAGAAGAAGTTGCACATGATGTGCATAATTTCTCCCTTTGTCAAAATGTTTTAAACTCTAATCAATAAATATACTTTCATCTTAATATAATTTAGCCTAGAGCATTTCGAAGTTATCTGCTGCAGATGCATTACAATGCATCTGGGAACGGGTTAATATATGTTATTGACTATCTAGCCAATATATATATGTGTTTGATATATAATATTGTTATATAATTAGAGACCAATTCCTCTGATCATGTACAAGTATCTGACATGTGCAGATAAATTCAAGAGACAAAGTAAGAGTCCAAGTGCTATACCCTAACTTTTTCTGAAAAGACCCCTAGGTTCTTTAACAGGTGTTCACTGAATAGAATACATGCTAGGTACTATTTCCTGGAGATGACCTTGACCTTTAGTTGAGTGGAAGACACACACAACAATCCAGAACCCAGACCTCTAGATTGACGGTCTTATGTATTAACCACTAGATCACCAGGCCACTCAAAGACCACTTGATTAGCATAGTATTCTAATTAATTTCCAACTATGATACAAAGTTTCGTGAATATAGCTCATTTGTTTTAAAAATATCCCTTAGACCAGTTCTTTCAGAAAATAGTTGTGCCATTCTCTTTCCATTTGTCACAATGTTTTCAACTGTTTTCAATGATTATACTTTTATTCAAAGAGATTTTCCACATTTTCGTCTAGATGTTTTCCAAACGTCTGTTGCAGATTTGTTGTATGTGGGAAAGGGTAAAGCAGAATTAGCAAAAATCTATAACGATGAAGTAATTGAATGGAGATGAAAACATTATAATAAAAGGAAAAATTGCTTTTAATGAGCAAATTTTGCAGATGTGTCAAAATGCACCTTCATGTTGGAAAGGGTTAACAACATTTCAGAGTTACAATCCAGCCTGTGTTTGAAGACCACAATCATGGAAAGAGAACAACATGGTCTTTGTTCACAGGTGGTCTATAATTTCAGGGTCATTAATGCAGTTAATTACTAATTTGGATATTTATAGTGTGGTTGCTATCGACTTGGACTTGCTATACAAAGGTGCGACTTTAGCACAGGTTTGACTGTATATCATAATCATTCCATGGACTAGGTAGGGAACAGGTCTTGCTTCCACTCATTAAAAGAATCTCTTCGCACTGAGATGATTTGTTTGAGTACCCACAACTTAGATTTTAGAGGACAAACTAGAAATATCACTGAAGGTGATGAATACCCCCAGCTGGTGCCTGACACAGTAATGTATGAGAAATTCAA
>JAUELF010254939.1:0-29487 GCA_031471495.1 Clinocardium nuttallii
CCTGGCCTCGGTGTTACCTTAACAACATTTATATCCATCACTATTGTTTCTGGCCTCGGTCTTACCTTAACAACATTAAAATACATCACTATTGTTCCTGGCCTCGGTGTTACCTTAACAACATTTATATCCATCACTATTGTTTCTGGCCTCGGTCTTACCTTAACAACATTTATATCCATCACTATTGTTTCTGGCCTCGGTCTTACCTTAACAACATTACTATCCATCACTATTGTTTCTGGCCTCGGGGTTACCTTAACAACATTAATATCCATCTCTATTGTTTCTGGCCTCAGTGTTACCTTAACAACATTAATATCCATCACTATTGTTCCTGGCCTCGGTATTACGTTAATAACATTTATATCCATCACCATGGTATCCCTCAGTGGTCGTATCTTATAAATATTTATATAAATATATATGACATTTATCTACACCTATCTGATATCAGACCAAATATTATATTTACAGTAAATATATCCGTCCTAGTGATATCTGTTTATACCTGTATACTATTGAATTAATTGTATCCCTTTTTAACTGTACAATATATATATATATATATATTCATATATGTGATATCCATTTAAAGCTGTACAATATTTATCTCTATTAATAGTGTATCCATTTATACCTACTCAATATGGATATTCATCTATGTGATATCCCTTCATACTTGTACAATTAAGATTTTTATATCTGAAAAAGATATAATGCCGTACGAGTACATAATTGATATATATCTACCTTCTATACATGCATAATATATATCTCTATTCATTTGGTACCCATTTATTCGTGCGCAATGGTGATCTCGACCAATTTGATACCATGTATACTTGTGACATATACATTTCTATCTGTGAGATATTCGTCCCAATCCTTACATTAACAATATTTATGTTTATTCGTATCATTTATATTTTACAATACGAATGTTTTTATATTTGATATTCGTCTGATCTCTTACCTTAACAATATTGATGTATATCTAAATGATAGTTGTATTATGTCTTAGCTTTACAATTGTGTTGTATTTCTATCTGATATTCACCTCAAGTCTTACCTTTACAATTTTGATCTCCGTCTATCTTATATCCGGATATACACTCACAAACGTATGATCCCTCAGTATCGATACACGTTTTACGGACATCCTGACACAAATCTACGTCGGATAGGCATTCTTTTATGTCTGTATCACATTGTATTCCAGTAAACCCTGGTTGACATACACACCCCTTAACTGGGTCACAGCGAATAGCATCAGGACAGTCACACGAATTGGAACAGTCATCTCCCCATTTCGGAAATTCACAGGCTGTGGTAATATATAAACATTGTTAATTGAAATGGACATGTTAAACAACTGTTTCAATGACAATGAGGATCTTTGTTGATATATTTACTCTCTTAGGCGGGAAGTGGCGTAACACAGTAGGGGCTACTATTCTAACTGGTAGGCACATTATGTGTCTCAAACTACATGAAATTACATATGAAAGGACTGTTAAGGTTCTGTTGAGATTGTCCAAACACTTAGGTATACATGAATTGTTTATGCTCACACATGTATTAATACCAAACCTTGCTCGATGCGGCTCAATAACAGTTAGGTCAATGTATAGCAGCGTCCCTGTATATCAGGACGCAATTCGTAGGCACAACATGCGTCAATAATATCATCCTTGATACCATTTATGTATGTTTTATATTGTTTAAAAAACATCTGTAGCGACAGCAAATTAAGATATCTTTGATAAGTGATAATTATAATTACCTGTACAGGTTGTTTTGTCAGATAAGGCATAGCCTGTGAAACATTTACATGTAAAACTACCAACAGTGTTTTCACAACCTTGAGGACACACACTTCCACTGCATTCATCTATGTCTATATGAATTATAAGGAAACATATTTCAAACTTGCAAAAAATAGCCTTGTATAAAATGTTAAACGTATTGTCGTATATGGCATATAAGGATCGAGCGCTTTAAAACACATGACAGAAGACCATTTAGCTATTGAATAAATGGCATATATTTTGATATTTAATAAGAAGAATTGTGGAAAAAAGGTAGTTTCTCTCTTTCTTAACTGCGGTACTTTTTACTCCCTTTATAAACTATGTTTACAGCTGTGGAGAGAGAGTCGCATTGTGGTTATGGGTGATTGGTTATAAGCGGAATAGTATATAATTTTCAGTTGATGCAAAACCCACCAATACAACGGAAGGAGAGGAAAATAGGGTAATATTATCTTTGAACACATCGAAATTAAACGTATATAGAACGGAAAAAAACAAAACATTTATACAAATAGAAACCGAAAAATATAAAATAGAAATACGAAAACAAAATTAATCATAAAGACATCTGAGTCGAACAATAAGTAACATTACATGATCACATTACCTTCACAATAAATTTCATCTGTTAGATCAAAACCATTGTTACAGAAGCAGTTTGCCTCGCCATTTTCCACAGTACAACCATCAGCCGATGAGCAATCGATATTGGAGCCACTACACACATCACTGTCTGTGAATATAGAAACAACGTATTTTCACCGTTAACTCGGTATGGTTTTCAATATGCGTGTGGATGCATAATATCTACAACACTGGAAAATATTATACTGAGGGAAAGAAAAACTAAAATAAAATACCTTTAGAATGAAGGAATAATGAATAAATGTTGAGACAAAATAAAACCAAATGAAAGGAAAATAAATATAACTCACCATGTACTGTTAACCTTTGCCTATAATGTTTTCAAAAGTCATGCAATAAGTAATTCATGTTTTAAGTTCTGGGAACATAAGAAAACACGTTAATCGTATAACTATTTGTTTAGGATGAGTTCAATGTATATAACGTATAATGTTAAACAAAATAAACTTTATAATCATTAAAATGCAGATTTCCTTTAGTGTCAGAAGTATAATGGAAAAGGTCTAAACAGTAGAGGTACCCTTTTGAAGACATGTCAGTCCATCTGCCTCCAGGACAAATCCTTCTTTACAAGAACAACCATAACTCCCGTCAGTATTTTCACACACGTGTTCACACTGATGAAGTGCTTCTTCGCACTCATTTATATCTGAAAATATTAAACCCGAATTTAGGGAAGAAATACTATTTGGCGCCGAAACCATCTGTGGAACAAAATGTTATGTCTGGTAAAGAATAATGTGATTGTTTCGAGCACTTACTAAGTTGCCACAACATTTCTAAAAGTTGTTTTAATCAGGGAATGGGTCACTAAAAGGTTTTTTGTAATCGCTGACCATAAATGTCAAGAGGTAAGAACCTAAATTGAACTTATCCAAAAGGTTCAACTAAAGAAGTCCAGATACTAACCTGTACATAGACTCTTGTTTGCTGTTTCAATTCTATATCCTAACTTACAAGAGCATTCAAATCTCCCCTCTGTATTTGTACATACTTGTACACAGTCACCATTACCTTCTAAACACTCATCTATATCTGCAAGTACACGTACAATGGTAACAGTTACTGACAGTACTTGCACTTATTGTAACCTTTATCGTTAGCAAATCGTCACGATGCAAGGTCATGTCGCACCATCTGGACAAAAACACGATTCGTGACAAATAGGAGTATAAGTCCGAATACTAGAAGGTTATTGTCTGAAAACACATACTATGTTATTTCGTATGCATATATGACTATATTGAAAATGTAAAAGAAATTCTCTTCTGAAAGGATCAGACTGATTTGCAAATAACTGCGTAGACATGTTCCCTGGGTGTATTGTAAATGCATTACTTAAAATACTTATTCCCTGTTTAATTCTTGAGAAATGAACTCATGTATCCCTTAAGGAAGATATAATAAAGCTATACAACACGTTTGAAGGGAATAATTCTTTTTGGAAAAAGGAATTTCTACCTATCCCTGTTTGACTTTAGGTATAAGCGATAAATATCTGGATACAAATACATATATATATAAATTATCCGGTGGATTCACCGCAAACAAATTCTGAGATAGGTTATTTCTCCTGTTCTCGTGCTAGATTTTCAATTATGTAAGAAGCAGCAAAGTCCATGAATTTCCGGAAACAAAAACGAAATTTCACAATTCCAACCTATTGTCAAGACATTCTACTGAGTCTACTATGGGACATCAAACAGTATTTGTTAAATGATATATATTTTCAATTAATCTGGCATTTACCAACGCATTTTTCTTCGGGAGTCAGTGAATAGCCATCTGGACAGGGCCCACATGTGTATGATGTGTTAGTTTGCTTGTGTTCACTCGGTGTCATATCAGTACACTCTCTAAACAGGGAACATGGCTTTGAGGCACATCCATCAAAGTCTTCTTCACATTCTTCACCTATATAATCAAATGTGAGAATTACAGTAGTGTTATATGTTTAAATGATGCTGATGACAGTCAAATACAATGTAGATAGAAGAAACATAACAGTCTACGCAAATCAGGTGTTCCATTAATCAAGAGTGCTGGCCATAGCATTTGTTGAAGTTATTGACATATGAAAACAGTAACAGTGCATCTAATTCACAATTCTCCTTTTCCCTTGCTGTATGAATTGCAAACATAATGTATTACAATACAATATACTTTATTACAGAAACATGACATATATATATTTATCTATTTATGTCTGATAAGTTAAATTATTAATTATGTGAGGTAACAAATTCACCAATTAATCTAAATCGAATACAGCTGCACTGCCTTATCAAACCTTACTTTAAGTAACCCATTGCGTACTCAAGTTTATACTTGATATGATCATCGAGATTTGGTCAAGTATAATGTTCTGTAGCAATGAAATGAAGTGAGCATGAAAACAATGGCATCTAGAATTGTTCACACTATGTCTAAAGCGTTCCTTTCGTTTTAACAGCAGTGACTTGGACTCTTCTAAGCCTTATTATAATCACGAACTTGTTTTCTAGATAAGGTTTTATTTGCTTTCTCTTCTCATTCAGGAAAGCGTAACTTAACTATTTGAGCGAATATCAAAGTTTGATTATTTCTAGCAACAGTAATCTTGATATAAGTGACCCAAATACAATCAAACCTGGCATTTTGCATAAGCAACACACACTGATCTTAAACCTTTACCTGATTGACCTTATGTCACACATGCTATAGCAGCAGATGACTTTTGAAAACATTGTGATCAAAGGTGAAATTGCTTATCATGAGCAATTTCTCGTTTGGTCACAAAATATTTAACTTTGAAAACAATTAAGCTATCTTTTATGGAGATCTTTCAGGTTTATGTCACTATTTTTTCAAAGTCGTCTGCTGCAGATTTGTTGTATATGTGAACGGGATAAAATACAAAACAAAACTACTTTTTGGATAAGCAACCTACCTATGAAATTTGATATAAACCTTAATTTTTGAGCCAAGACTTACTGTTTCTATTTTGTTAAAAAAAGACTGCACCACTCTCATTACTGACAATAACAAAAACCCAAACAAGCTTTCTACAATGCTACCAATTTCGCGAAATTTGATTAAGATTAGAAGAAGGAAACTGAAATAAACAATAGTAAATACAACTATGACGTCCGCTTGCAATCTAACAAACCATTGTTTTTAAATATTAAACTTTCTTATAAAAGGACAAGTTGCTTAGCACCGCGTATGTGTGCCGTTGTTTCTTCCCCTACTGATTGATTTTCGCCGTGTATTGTCTTTCTAAATCTGTGTGATATGTCTATCTGTGTATTGCTTACTTTCATTATCTATATATATATATATATCTCGCTTTCTCGCTTTTGCACTTTACCCCTCTCTCTCTCTATATCTCTCTCTGTATGTCTATCTTTCAATATATATATATCTATTTCTCTCTATATCTCCCTTAATATATATCTCTCTATCTCGTTCTCTTTTTCACTCTCTGTCTCTCCCTGTATCCTTTTCTGTTCTATTTGTCATCCTCTTCAATCTCAACCGAATCTACATGTACTATTATATATTATTAGCTTTACCGTCAAATCCAATTTCACATAAGCATGTGGCAAGTGAAAAACCTTCAGTTTCTTTTTCAACCTCTCTGATCTCTGTTTTTGAGCAAATCCCACTTCCACTACATCCTGTACACACGAAAAGGTTGATGATTTTCTTAAATTTCTTACCATCTCCGTTTTCGACCGTTGCCCTGAAACAAACAAACACATTTAAAGGATTCTTTATTTGAACATACTCTTTATTATCAATCAAAAGACAAAAATAAAATCAAGACGACAATAATAAAGAGATATAAATGAAAATGTCATTGATTGTGCTGTTTTCTATAATTACATACTTAAACATAAAAATAAGATGGGTTATGATCGAAATACCAATCACACAAATATGCATTTCGTTTGCTTTTCATCGGCAATCAATAATACTTTTAGAACTTCCAGACGTGAGTTTTCAGAGAGGAAAGTTATACCATAGTTGGACTGGTTCCGTGTTGACTATCTTGAATATAAGAGTTTTATTGGGGAAAATCGTAAACCTATCTTCATCCAAACCCTCCACAGTGACATCATCATCTTCATCGCCCACACTCAACTGACAGACCACCTCATCTTCAAGATAGACACTGGTAATTTCACATGTTTCAATAGAGGGAATCTTTGAATCTGTAAAAATGTATATAAATCGCATATACTAATAACACGAACATATCTGATCGAATTGGATATTAATGGAAAAGTATAAACAATATGTTAATGGTAAAGGATAAACAATATATTAATGGAAAAGTATAAACATTTTCATCACATAAAAACCAAAGTTTGCATTACTTACTGAGTATGTACAGCCAACTTACCTAATATCGATCACATGGATACTCTGAGATCATTTACTGCTTGGTAAGAAGCCATTTAGAAATAGTTTGAGCATGACTGAAATAAGTAAATACTTTAAGCATTGGTGAACATGTTTTATTGTGGTTGGTTACACACAAGTCGGAGTGTTGATACTGACTTTCTTACTTACTTATCTCTTTTTTATCTATGACTGAAGACAAGTCAGTAGCTTTTGTTTGGAAAGCTATTTCTTCATCTTCCGTGAAAACGAAATCAAAGATACACTGTATATTGTCGTTTCCCAAACAAATGGATTTGCCTTGTTCCACTTTATCTATGGGGGCATCTTCTATAAATGGTGGGATATAGGAGGCATTGTGATAATCTTGATGGCCTTTACCCTTTGAATAAATAAACACAGATGTGCTTGCATCAACTCTCCCTGAAACAAAACAAAAACAACTTATATTAATTAAGATAATTCCGGAGGCATTCCAAAGGCAAATCTGTTATGAGTACCAAGAAGGGTATACACATCAAATTTATCTCATATGTATTTGATTTATTGAATCAATGTTACTCCTGCTCTTTGTTTGATGAACAAACCATCGTGTCTCTTAAACTCTGTATTATTTTGCTTTAAACTTTATTGTATTAGCAATTCACGAATTTATAGTCGTCTTCTTAAAACCCTAACAGGATCTGAAACAATAGTTGATACTAGAATGTGTCCTGTCATTGAACTAAGGGAAATAAAAAATCCGATGTTGTAAGCATTGGTCTGCCTTCATAGGTCTTACATTACACAGAAGATGATCCTTCCATGTTAATATTTACTAAATAGCTTCACGTGACTCTACAACCCCCTAATACCAGAGGTCTTAATAAATACCCAAAAACAATTTAAATATAATTACATTCACTTCCATAGTCGAATAGTTCCCTCTCAGACATGTTTGCATTCATCATAGTTCCATTAGGGAGAACAAAGTCGTCATCAGGATCCCCATTAAAATTTCCTAGAAGTCCTGTAGTCTGACCTTGAAACTCAGAGTTGATTAGTACAACCAGTGAAAACATTCTGACATTGACAGTGACGTTCAGGGAAATACCTGTTATATAAAAAAAAGTAACGTTCAGGAAATACGTATTTATAAAAAGGTATCATCCAGTGTATACATAAAATTTACTAAATATTGAATTGATTAGTAACATTCAGAAAGTATGTATTGTATAAAGTCGGAATATTATTGAAAAAAACATATTGCCTAGATAAAAAACATTGCAAATAACCAAGTACAATACATGGGATTATCTTTTATATAAAAAGGAAGTTTATGGGTTATACGCAATTGTATAAATAAACAACATTCATGAAATTATCCATTATAAAGGTGTTACTTAAAATATATGGAAATACCTATTGTGTCTAAAAGCTTGTTAGCTTTTGATTATATTGACTGTTCCATTAAAACAAAAACAAATAAGCAACGGTGTTAAGTAAACATACGAAGCTCCCTGGACATGCCGATTACTTTCATTAGTTAGTTATCTATTTTTATTATGACAATACCTTTTGTATTCAATTGATAGTTGGATCGTTAAATCAATGGAAATATCGCTGATATAGATTCAGGCAAGTACGATAGTATGTTAATCATTATCCTTCTTAGAAATACACATTTCATACACTAGAAGCATCATAAAGTAGCAGCACCAAAGAGAAAATGTAAAATGTAAAACAGGCAAACCACAAACCGACATTCGAAAGATGGTCATCAGCAACGGACCAGGTAGGTTTGCTTTACCGCACATGCCGATCTGGATATTATTTGTGTCTCCATTGGGAAGGCATGACCAAATCAAATTAAGCAAGTATGCAGTTATCTAAAGATTACTGCTTATGATTTCAAAACATCCGAAGTTTGATTTACTCACGTTATGGTCAAAACAGTAACCCTGTTGTTTAAATGTATTGTATTAAACAAATCACAAGTTTTATAATGTATCAACTTTTAGATAAAAAATGGTCTATAAAATAAAGTGATATAAGGTAAACACTTGTTTTATAATTTAGCAACATTCCAGCAAATACCTCTTCTATGAAACAATACTATTTAAGAATATCGCTTTTTTGGTAAAAGCATTATTTTGAAGGATAATGATTAAAAAATGCTACTTAAATTAATAACATCGTGTAGGAAACACATTTGTTTAAATCGGTTAACAATATGTTGCTACATAGTGGTTAAGAGTGTGAAACAGTTTTATAAGAAATACGCAAAAACATGTTTGCATCAGGATAAAGTGATTGTTTTTGTAAGATTTGTAAAAACTAACAGTTTTGAGTTTGACAATATAATATGCTACTTCTAATTACACATTCAATTACAATCCTAATTAGTAAAGTATTTTTTTCCAACACCTGAGTCAATTTGTGAGGTGCTCTAGGAAATCCAACCTTATTGCTATGTTTACAAGTGCACATACATATATAGTACTTAAGGATTTCTATAGATACCTTCTATTCTCTATTGACGGGCAAGGTGCAGATCCCGATCAAGTCGCTGATTAATCTGGATATACACTTTCGTTCGTGCTCTAAGGTTGGGTTTCAAAAAGCAATGACCATATGTTCTTACCAAAATACGGAAAGAATACAGTGATAGTAGTTTGTCCTCGTGTCACAATTTGCATGCTCCCATTCCTTGATTCATAAGTATAATTAGGTTGTCTGATTGCAAGGGAAATGTCATCTCTGTTAGCGTAAACCGTAAAACCTAGAATAAATGAAATCTCTGATTATAACACTGATCATTTATCATTAGAACAATTTACTATTTAGAAACGGCATGTGCATTGTATGCATGGAAGTGCTCTTTATAATCAAAATAAAACCTCTGCTCTTCAATCATAAACACCTATTTATTTTCCTGACATCAATCATTTCACACAGCAACTCATCAAACGCAACATTTCAGTGTTAACACTGACGTCTTGAATAAAATCATATTGGGATTATTCGTTGTTTAAATAAATACGTATAAGCAATACATTCAGTGTCCGTTAAAGGTACTTATTTTATTTTGCCTCTACTTATCACACAATTGAAAGTTATTCACCCTTATGAATATCTCTTGATACATAACATATTTTTAGAGGTTATTATTTCTATACCAATAGTAATTAACTATAAAGCCTGTTATAGGCTACGGAAGTGACTTAACCTGTAAAAAACGCTACATCGAACACTCAAACGAACGACTAGAGATAGAAGAAGGGAGTTGGGCTTTATGTAAGTATTCGTCCCAGCAAATTGAAGC
The DNA here is from genome assembly GCA_031471495.1 of Clinocardium nuttallii. Lineage (NCBI taxonomy): Eukaryota > Metazoa > Mollusca > Bivalvia > Cardiida > Cardiidae > Clinocardium > Clinocardium nuttallii. Next base: position 10,150 of record JAUELF010254939.1, read on the forward strand.
CACATGCAATGACTTATGGATATATTATAAATAATTTACAATGTGCTTTGAAATCATAGATTGTCTGAAATCTTTATTTGGCGTTGTTGAGATTGAGAACGTGAGCGAACTATCGAGCTCCAAAGAATATTTAAAAGTAGTACATGGTCATAACCTTTTCATTGCATGTTTTCATAATGGTTTGTATTATATAAACACATGTACACGATCGATATATTTTGTTAAAATACTTAACATGTATTTAACTTTAAAATAAAGCTAACCTCAACATGTGTGGCCGGAGTAATGTATGTATGCACACACATTAAGCCGGTAACTTTAGTATAATTTACATTAAGATGCCGATGTTTTATTTTATAGTGCGTTCGCCTCAATAATTAAATCTGTTTTACAAGAAACATGTAATTTATGATAAACCTTCTTTCCCAAGATAAAAAAAACCAGTGGCTTTCCATTTCCTTTCTTTTGTTGAATTTACATCGTGGAACTCGGCCGCGATTAAAATATGTAGTTGTTGTCGGATTAATCGCTATCCGAAGCAAAAACTTGAAAAGGTATAACTAAAGTATACTATCCGAGATGTAGTCGTATAAACTACAATGTCTACAAGTCCTTTAAAGTATAACACTAACAAATAGTTACATATCTGAATTAGAAAATAAATAGAAATGTATTTAGTATAATAAAGATTGAAATGGCACATTTTAATGAGTTCTTATGTTAACTTAATATGAAAACAATTCTTTACTTATATAAATATTAAAACAACCTGTTTTATTTTGATTAATTTCCACATGAAAGTTTGCATCATCACCACCTTGAGCTGCAAATGCACTAAACACGGTTGCTTGAGAGAGAGAACCATCAGCTTTCCGGGGTCTAGTTGTTCTGGCTTGAAGCTTGAATAATTGTTTTTGTTTTAGAACTTGTGCAAATAGATATTGTCCGAGTCCGTTAAACGTAAAGTCTTTGTTATCGAATGTTCTAAAATGAGGATCACCCCAAAATGTTCCTATAAATGAAGTATAGTCATAAAAGTGTTAGTATGTTAGAAATTAACAGTACATTTTAAAAGAATATATACAATTTCATTAAGTAACATCAATTTCGAATATATGTAGAACGTCAGTAAAGGTAGACATTCATATTGAACAGACAGTCATTATTGATTTCGGTCTAGTTTGTAAATTTTGATGTTGTTTGATGATTCTTTGTCAGAACGTCAATACGTAATGGCCTAACCAAAAACACATATACGGATTCTGCTAATAGAACGGATGGCTTGTCCGTATCTATCCCTTCTATCTGTAATGGTCCGTATCATATCCGCAGGGTCCAAAGAATCCAAGTCAAATTTTTGAAAAAGTTTCATAATTCAGGCGCGAACGAGTAAACCGTAATGATCCGTTAAACTGAAGCTTACCGAAGACAATTATCCGTATCTAACCCGTATATGAACCTATCATTATGCGGTCCATCCAAAATCGTAGACTGATACGATTTCATGCGAATCGTTACCTTTAATTAGGGTTAACTACAGGTTTCGTTCTGCGTATTGTTACGTAGTGTTACCTACAGAAACGTTTCAATATGACTGGTTTACGTTCCAAGACTGACATATACCTTTTAACGGAAATGAATGCGGATAATTGCAAAAAGTTGATTTCAGATACGGATAAATGTTACGGACTCCTGCGTTCGATTTACTTCTTGTGCGACGATCTATACCACTTTGGCAAAACACAAACATGACTCGTGAACCCAGAATTCTGAGTTGATTTCTCGATCTATATATACTGGATTGTATTCGGACAGCCCTTGATAACGAACGCAGACTGCTTTTCCCGAGACTCAGCCAGCGCAACCTCACACTCAACTATGCACAGCTCTAGATGGCACGTCGTCGGGAGAGGAGGTGTTGTGTCTGCCATTGAATCACTCTCAGGCCGGAACATGATGCGTATGGCAACCTCATGATGCTTTTGTGGAACAAGGATGTGGTGGTGTTTCATAACATCTTGGATGTTCCGAGTCGTGATGAATTGTCTCATGCAGAGACCTCATAAGAATGACACATGATACAGAAACTCGCAGGAGGTTACACTAAAGGTGGTCATCACACTCATACACCTGGCCACGGGGAATTGCTAAAAGTCGATGATGTACAACACCATCTCTCTTATAGTCCGAGACGTCTGTCAGTCCATTTGGGACGAGGACGGCGACGAGGTAGTCACCAACCTGGCGACAGCTGAGGAATAAAAGGAGATCGCTGCAGGTTACTGAAGCAGGTGGAACTCTTACCATGTGCTTGTCGCCTTGGATGACAAGCTCATACGCATCCGGTGTCCTGTCCATGGAAGGTCCCAGTTCTACAACTAGAAATGGTACTTCTTTATTGTGCCCATAACCCTCGTTGACGCGAACTACAGGTTTTAGTGAGCCCAAGTCGGTACCCCAGCGGCATCATTAGATGCCCAGCTGTGTAACGGTAACGAGTATGCTACATCTCAAACACCATCGGCATCCCTAACCTGAACAGTTGCCTGCCGACGACTGTCAGATGCCGTATTTCATCATCGGGGACAACGCATTTCCCCTCAACGATTTGATTATATAAGCCATTCGCTGATATTCCTCTTGACGAGAACGAGCGGGCCTTCAGCTATCGCATTTCTCGTGCCAGAAGATGTGTGGATAATGATGTTAGCATACTGGCTAACCACCGGAGCTGCCTGCTCATAGCCCTCCGTCGGGAGCCGCAGAACGTAAAGACCATGGAGCTGGCGTGTGTGGCACTCAAACAATTATGAGGCATGCGCAGATGATGGTGAACTTGACATTAAGAACGAGCAGCTCAACCTCATCTCCGGCAACTACAGCCATGGCAGTGACGCATGGTGCAGGGATGCGATGCAATGCTTGTTAATTGTAACAGTGGTGTAACCATTTCGTAAACTTGTTAATTGCAATATTGGGGTCACCATTTAATGAACTTTAAATTTAACTTTTAACTTTATTTATTTAGTTGTTTACCTTGATTTATACGTGGGATCAAGATTAAAACATTAAAGGTCAATCATATATTAATTGATAAATTTTACCATTCTTTTATTTACCTTTATTTCTTTGTCCTTAATTGGAAAACTGATTGAATAACGGTTGAATAGGATTATGAAATGGTGACCCAACTTTTGCAATTAACAAGCGGTTGGCCAGTTTGCCAAATGTATTCTACATACATCGTCTGGAACGAGAAAGGCAAAAGTTGAAGACCCGCATCATACAGTCATTGAGGACAAATGCGTTGTCCCCGATGCAAAATACATCATCTGACGGTCGTTGGCAAGCAGAAGTGCAGGTTAGGGGAAGCTGACGGTATTGGAGATGCCTGCATATCGTAAAGTCGACTCCTTTCTCAGTTCAGCATCAGGTGCTGCCCCTGTGTCACTGACTTTGGCCTACATCAACATGATGAATACGAGGGCCATTCAAATAATACGTAGACAAGTCGTTTGGTGATCGCACAATGTAAGATATATTAAAAAACAGTGAACATAACACGGAACTATATGTACTGATTTAAAACACCAAATATCTTCAAAATACGATAAGTATTAACCTCGCTACTGGTGGATATAACATACATGTGTAAGCACCACGGCTCACAGTTTTATTTTCAAAAAACGCCATCGACGTAACACGTCACATTAAGTCTCAAATATTTTCAAAATACATGCCAAAACATTGTGGAAATATCGCAACAAGTGGGTGTTAGTGTTGTAACTATACATGCAATTTTAACTGAGCATTTAAACATGCGAAGAGTGACGGCACGATGGATACCGTGGCTATTTGTGTCGGTCATTTTCAATGGCCTCTCTGATGTTGCTTATCAAATTTTCCGAGATTTTCTTGCACGACCGGAATTGACTTCTACCGTCGGAAAATCGATTGTGCCATTTATACACAAGTGCACGACAGACTGGCTTTACTTCTGCTTCGTCCAACATAATTCTTGTTCCTGACGGTGTTTTACCCAACGCTACACACGCTTTATAATGGAGCGCTGCTCCGTTGTTTCAATTGACGTATTTACGTTAGAAACTCACTAGTCTGTTGCGATAAATAATATCTCAACAACAGTTGTATGTATTACGTCATTATTTGGCATCATAAATGACATAATGTCAGTGCCCGCAAACATGAAATTGTGAGATGTTCTCCCGTCATTTCGGATAAATACAAACAATTAAACATACCCATTCTGATCGAGATATTATTTTGGCGGCGTGCGCCGTGCTACCGGACCGCGGGTTACTTTAGCGACCTTAATATAACAATATTGAGTGAATTTCAGAAATTGAATATGCGGCGTGTTCGATATACTTTCAAATGTATTTCAGCCAATTTTGGTTTAAATCTGACGTTCAGAAAATGAAAAATCAACAGTGGCTACGTAATTTTTCAATGGCCCTCGTAGTTTCTGTCAACGATGGCTAGGAGCTCACTGGAGTGGTATCTCTTAAAGTTGTAGAGCTCGGACCCTCCGTGGACAGGATGCGTATGTGCTTGCCAGTCAAGGCACCTATCATCTTTCCACCAGCTGCAGTTGCTTGAAGCGACCTCCTTCTTCCCTCAGCTGTCATCGGGTTAGTGAGCCAGACTATAAGGTAGATGGTGTTGTGCGGCACATAGAACAGGTACATCGTCGACTTTTAGCAGTCCCTAATGGCCAGGTACCTGAGTGTGGTGGCCACATTTAGTTCAACCTCCTATGAGTCTCGGTCCCATGTGTCTCTAACGCGTCTCAGAACGTCTCGGGTGAGCCTGGTAAAGTTGCAGAACGCCACCATATCCTCGTCCCTAAAGATCATGAGGTTGCCGTCGGCGTGCCTTCCAGATGCACAAGAAATTTGCATAGATACGTGTGATGTTCATGTTGGACTGGCTGAATCTCAGAAATAGCAATCTGCGTTCGTTATCCATGGCTGTTAAATTAGGAAGACACCAATGTGTCCACGTGTCAATTTTGTTTTTGCCAAAGATGTAGATCTTGATATCGTCGCATAAAAAGGTAATGGAACGGAGGAGTCCGTAATACTGCGTATTTATCCGCATCTGAAATAAGCTTTTCGCAATTATTCGCATCAATCCCTACACAAAGGTATATGTCAGTATTGGAACGCAAGCTATCCGTATTGAAACGTTTCTGTAGATAAGAGTACGTAACAAATCACAGAATGAGACCTGTAATTAACCGTAACTAAAGGTAACGATCCGCATGAAACCGTTTAAGTCCAGAACTTGGGGTTGACCGCGTAATGATAGGTTTAGATACAGATTAGATACGGATATATGCATTCAGTTAGCTTCAGTTAAGGATCATTACGGTTTAATCGTCCGCGCCGGAATATTTAAACTTTTCAAAATTTGGACGCAGATCCTGTGGACCCTGTGGATACGATACGGACATTTATGGACTCTGCGGATGCGATACGGACCAATACGGATAAAAGGGATATATACGGACGAGTCATCCGTAGCATTCGCAGATGCCGTATGTCTGACTAGGGCATTACCGACAAGAACAGTTTCCTAGTGCTTATACATTTGTAGAATGTTAAAGAAGACACTAATGAGTTTGTGTTTATAACTGGTCCAAAGTGATTTTAGCGTATATACATTTTGATATATAATAATGAATATGTTCAGTTTGGGCGGACGCATTAACCCGCTTGAATATGTGATAGTTAACTAGTCCTGGGTCAGTTTTCAAATAGGATAACGTTCAACACTCTTGCTATTTACATAATTCAGAGTATCTCTTATTAAACAATCAATAATCCAATTAATCGAAATTAAATGGAAAAGAAAACATATTCCAATAGTTTATATTGTAAACAATATTATATATAACAAATATTTCGATATACATACAGTGTGCACTGGACACATGTGTATTGCCAATGTACTTTCTGACATAACCACCACACGCGGGGATTAAGCACGTGACACCTCTCATTAGATATCCATAACTAACTATTTGACCACGTTGAATTCTTATCTATAACAATAGAGTACATACCAATGCCAAACCATGTAACTTTGTAACAGCTACCAACAGGACGTAGTTCATAGTATTTATCACATAACTGTGAACCATAACAGCAATATCTTTTGCCATTTATATCATTCGATGCATGTTCTTTAGGGACCGTTGGGTGATACAGCAAAAATGAACCCGCATATAATCTCTCTTGAACCCACAAATTAGACGTTTTGTTGTAACAACAGTTCTGAAAAATAATTTCAATTTTAAAGGTTATGATTCCTTAATAAATGTCAAGTCAGTTTTTCATAAAACATTAACATTTTGACTAAATGAGATGAGCACGACGACAGCTCAAACTAAATATTTATATTTCCAAATCCCAGAATTGTTTACGAACTCTTCCAAATGCAAAGCTGTCAGGTTCATTGTAATAATTAAGCGTGGAAAGAGATTGTTGTCACCTTGGTTGGAACATATTGATAATTACATTAATATTTTGTTTGGCAGCTTAAACACGTATGAACATTGCATACATATGCTATAAATTGTTGTCCTTAACCAAGAAAACTAGAATGTTTTAATAGTTGTCTAATAATTCAATATTTTCTACAGATACATACCCTTATTTTGTTTTCGGAAGATTTTGGGATGGATATTCTAATTAAACATGATGGTTGTGTACGGTTTATAATCCCTTAAATTTCGTAAACAATTAAATTGTTCTGTTTGTTTGTGTCAGGGAATAAAACTTACAAGCCTCTTTTTAAACAAGTTCTTGAATAGATCTTGAATAGTATGTTATACTACTGCAATTGTTAGTTGACTCATTAGAAAGAAATGTTATTCATATTAAATAACTAAAAGTCGTTTTCGCTAACAATCAATGTAAATCGATCTTATTTGAAGTAATGTCTGAATTAATACAACTCAACATACATTTTGAAAAGCAACAGTAATCGTATGCACATATACACTCTACAAATATCATGCTTCCCAATGTCAGATTATTTGATTACGTATCGAATGATTGAACATTTATAAAAAAACACTAGAAGCGTACATTCGTACGCCCGTATATGCAGGTGACGCATTTGACTTCTGGGAAATACTCAGATTTTCCTAACAGCAAAACAAAAACTTGAAAGACTAAACGTTCTCAGATTTAATGTGATTGCGGGATTCGGCTAGCGCACGGCCGATTGTTCAGATTGTTAAGAAAATCATCCTACGCTCCTGGTCTTTAATTCACACTTTGGTAGGAAAAGGGGCATATCGTGCTTTGCTAGCTAAAAACTGCAGCTTCAGATGAACACTTCTTAAATAATAGCGTTCGCTACATGTATGATTCAAATGTTGTGTCTAATATGACAATTACTCAGGTAGAGATTCTAAAAATGACTGTCCTTTATTTTCTTTAAATTATAGTTTTTCACAAAAGGATGGAACTAACATGTTGATCAAATGAACATAATTCGAAACCTCATGTTCTTTAAAAGAAAGGGTCATTACCTTTCCATGTGGTGAAAAGGCTCTGGAAGGAAATACAGTAGAACAAACAATATCACGTTGATGTGGTACAGCTTCCAGTTTAGTAAACCAAGGATCATATGACAGCTTTCGAAGGTCACACGGGCAATCAGGGAGGGTGCTAGCAATACTTATGTTTGTGTCAACATTGTCATTGTACCACCGATAGCATTCTATTCTATTCACAACAGACTCAGATGGCGTTTCATGTGGGCTATTCAGATGATGTAAAGTAACCCCCTTAACACCTGTGAAACAGAATTGAAAATGTATAAACCTACAGACCTTATTAACAAGAAACGAAATTGGTATTAAAAAGTAAATATACTACATTCCTTTTCATTGATACATCTGTTGCAATTAAGCGTTAACATACATACGCTGGTTGTACATACATTACTTTTACAAAGGGAAATGTTTCATAGTAATCATTCTTAAATCAGTCATATAATGTTCCTATAAAAAAATAGCATTGCTGAGCCGTATCCACATGATTAAATATAACTTAAAGACATGGTTTCGCAGAGTACTGCTCAAATACTCGTTAGTTATCGACGCAAGAAACCGGTGATGCTGTTCTACTTTTAACTACTTGTTGAGATGCATTTACACTCCTGCTAATATACATTGATATACTTTTATATGTTATCTATTATCCTATACAACGACGATCTATTGCTTAAGAAACGGAAATTAGTGTATTCCAGATAATAACGGCAGTTATATTGTAACTAAAATACCTTTAGTGAGTGCATGGCCATCCAATGTTAATGCTTGACTTGATAAAGAAAAGAGACTTGACTTAGAATATTCCTTTGTTGCGTGATAGCCAATCCAAATGTTTGGTTTTTGCAGAGTTGATGTCCATTTCATCCCTCCGTTTTCGTAAATATATAGAGCAAATGTAGCAGTTCCATCCGTTGCAAGCACCAATTGAAACGTGGCGGTACCCTGGTAGATATACATTGTAAGAAACAATATTTTTTTCAATTCAATCCTGTATTGGCAATTATCGACACAATTTGTGTTTATATAATATAATTTTTAGTATATCAAATAAAAAAGGCACACAGTAAGAATATGTTAGGGAACAGCAACTAGCTTTATTACGTCATCGCGAATAGAATAAGCTTCCGAAATAGATATACATATATTTATTAATGCTTTCCTGTTTTGAACTAGACAGTTATTTAAAAAAAATTACATATATTGGGCCATTGCACATTACCAAGATGAGTTTGTCTGATAACTGAATATTGTGGACAACACAAAATAAAATGATATTCATTTTCGATTAAGTTGGAAAAGAAAACTTTACAATGCCTCTGTTCTCTTTGAATACCATTAAAACGACTAGATTCAATGTCTAAATTATGTGAGCTTAATCTAAAACAAGTAAGTAATTTAAGCCATTTGTTATTCGAAATAATATCTAGATAACTTTCATAACATACTTCTTTTTTGAACTTACAATAAAATTCTAACTTTGTCGAGTTATTAATTGACATATTCCAACTTTGAATACATTGGTCATATATTCTTCTTTTAAAGATTGTAAAATAATTGCAGTTTCTGTCAAAATTTGATTTAATATTTGCAAGGCCCAAATGAGAGTCATATAAAAAAGAGTTTATGTTCGACATTACCCAAACTGCAAAAAACACTGTTTACAGATAACAGATAGAGGCAGTCTTCCAAGTTCACTGAAAACAGCGTTAGTTGGTGTTTGTTTTTTAACACCTAGTAGATATAATAGAAAACGTAAATGTAAATTATCAATATCTTTGAAAGTGTACACACCCCAGATTTTTGAACCATATAATAAAATATGAACAACCATAGCATCAAACAGAGATATCTTCGTTTTTATATCTAATGGATTTTTATGATGAAATATATTTAACAAATTGCCATAAGCTCTTAATGCTTGTCATTGTAATGTTTTTATTGTTAAAGTAAACGTGCCTGTGATTGAAGACAATATCAAGATATGTAAAACTGTCGACAATTTCAATTAATTTTCCATTAATATGAAACAATTGATTATTGGATGATCTTCTCTTTTCAAAAACACAGATTTTAGTCTTTTCGATGTTAATTTCAAGACTCCATTTACAAGAATAATCGTATATGCAGTCAATCTGGGCTTGAAGACTAACGGGATAGGTTGTAAATAGAACAATACCATCATCAAATTAAATAAGGTACTTTGACAGCAGTTGTATATCAGAATCGGTTAGTGCATTGAAATTAATGTTTCCCCTTATATCAATTATGTAAAGCAAAAATAACAGGAGAAAGGGGCTCACATTGTTTCAAGCCAATTGTAACATTAAACATATCAGATAAGTTAGAACTATTAGTGAATTTGACACATGACTGGACTTCGGCATACATCGATTTAAATCATTTTTGTCATTTAACAACTGATACCAGATTGTATAAGTTTATGCCAAAGTGCGTCCCTCTCAACTGTGTCAAACACCTTTTTATAATCGGTGAATATACACCAGTGTTTCTTTTTATGTGCTAGAACGTTTTGAATGGTAGAACGTAAAATGAGAACACTTCATCACATTGTAGAGTGTCCATCTCGAAAGCCAAATTGACAATCAGAGAAAAGGTCATTAGACTCGCACTATACATTCAACCTATTTCTAAACACCAAAGAAAACATTTTAGCAGTTATATTATATACCTCTATAACATTCTGGTTTATTTCTGTCACCCTTCTTAAACAAAGGAACAATAACACCCGTTGTTTCAGCATCGGGATAAATACCCGTTTCATAAATAATATTGAAAATACAGCAAAGATAAGACGAAATAAATTATTTACATTCAATGAAGACATCAGCTACATTCTTATATACATCACAGCTTTTATTTCTATTCATAGATGTTATAACCTTTTTCTATCTCAGACATAGTAATTTATCTATCCAGTTCGTTAATAAATTCATTATTTTCACTATTTAAATCAAATTTCTCATTCTGAGTTCTACTTTCATTAGTAATTTTCGAAAAATACTGTGCAAAATCATCAACAGATAAATCCGACTGTATTTGCAAAGATCTGTTAGATTTATTTACATGTTTCCAAAATGTGTGAGGTGACTGTTTCGATAATGTAGTCTTTTCTTTACTGTCAAACTTCGTTTTGTTTTTATTAAATTCTGACATAGCGCTTAAGAAAAATTATCTATTTCTTACATTTGTCTCGAATGAGAACTTCTGTTTTGAAGAATAGCATTTTGATTTTGCCTGCTTACAGGCTATATCAAACCAAGGTATATTAGCTTTTGAGGGTTGACGAGAACCAGCATATTCTGTTTACCGCAAACTGAGCAGGACATATCAACTACAAGGGTTGAGAACTCGCTCATACATTAACATTAATGTTAATCTCGTTTGCAGATAAACGATGTATCATGCTTTAAAATAAATTCCCTTCGTCTTCTAAACAATTTGATAGATCATCCTTAATATCTTTATTCCGCACTATTTTATCTAAATAATTGTAAAATTATTTATACTTTGCATTTTATGCAACTTGCACTTTAAAATAAATGTATAAGCACTGTGGTCACTAAATTCTGATAATGCATGAACACAACACTCATTTATAAAGTCAAAATTATAATAACTTGTGGTTTAATAATCAACTGTACCATTTACAGGTATACCCCTATACACACCATGGTATGTGTAGTCTCCTTTTTCTAGCCGACCATTCACAATAGACAATTCATTTTGTATGCATACAGATAGCAGCTTTTCCCCAAATGTATTAACAGTGTTGTCACTGTTACTACGAGTGGACAAAACTGCGTGCGTTTGACAGGGCAAATGTACAAATCGACTCAGATCATCATTTCAGATAAAATCACATTGTTCACCCGTGCGTGATTTAAAGTCGTCTAGCAGATAAACCCTACCTGAACAAGAATACTTTCGAATACTGGTGTTTAAGTAATCAACAAATGCTTATAAACTTTCGAATCATCTGGCGGAATGTTACGCAAGCAGAAATAAAAATCATTTTCCCAGTTAGAAATAGTTTTCGGTATTTTAAACCATAAAGCGCCTATAGGGTTTTATTCAATTAACTGAATGTATTTACCGATGTATTTTTTGAAATATACTATTACAACTGCACTATCTCGCTTTGCTCTAGTAGTAAACCTTGGTCTCATGCAACTATAATAGTCCCTATAGATCCAACACTGTTGATTATGAGTGCCATTGCTCAGTGAATAACAAAATGTCATATTCACAAATGTAATTAAAACAAGAGGGCCATGATCCCTGGATAGCTCACCTTAGGATGGGCTTTTTAAGACCTAACTTTTTCAGCGCCAATGGCAATATCATCAAGACAAAGTTTCCAGCTGCTCAAGTCAAAAATGCAATCTCTATAGTGTATACAAGATTTGTATACAATATGACCAAACCCATATTCGAAGTTAGCCTAGATATCTGGATTCAACATGCTCGAGCCAATAATGTGGCTTCCAGAGTGTTAACCAGACTTTCCTTAAATAACGCCTTTTGACCTAGTGTTTGGTCAAACATGACATAATATTCAAACTTAGCCTAGATACTACTTAGACAAACATTCTAACACAATTTTAAAATGCTTAAGTCAAAAATGAGGCTTCAAGAATGTTAACAAGATTTTTTTTAAATTTAATCTAGTTACTTAGTGACCGGACATAACCCAGTTTCAAACTTGGCCTATGTATCACTAAGACAAACATTCTGACAAAGTTTCAACATGCTCAAGCCAAAAATGTGGCTTCTAGAGTGTTAACAAGAATTTTCCTTAAATTTCACCTAGTGACCTAGTTTTTGACCAAATATGACACAGTTTCAAACTTGACCTAGATGTCATTAAGACAAACATTCTGACAAAGTTACAACATGTTCAAGCGAAAAATATAGCTTCCAGAGTGTTAACAAAATTTTCCTTAAATTTGACCTAGTGACCTAGTTTTTAACTGGACATGACCCAGTTTCGAACTTTCCAAGATTTGACGAAGATGAATTTTCTGACAAACTTTCATGGTGATTGGATGCAAACTGTAGTCTGTATAGTGTTAACAATGTAAAATAAACGACGGACGACGGACAAAAGGCAATCACAAAAACTCACCTTGAGCACTTTGTGCTCTGGTGAGCTAAACACGTTTGTGATTTAACTTTGATCTTAAACCATGTATATTCTGGAGGATACACGAAATATGTTCACTACCACACCCCTATGTAAAGCCCGAGGTACATACATTATCGATAGTGTACATTTTACCATCTATGTATCTAATATAATAATACAATATATCTCGTCTTATTTAAAGCATTATACATTTGGCTCACACAGTATTATTAAATATAGAAATAAGAGTTATCGTTAATCAAAAGTATCGTTTTTAATGTTTGTGAAGGTAGAAAAGCCGCCAATTTGCAACCACAGTTAATAAGAGGCGGACCAATGGTGGTCTTAAAGCCCTCATAGATTTAATAGTAATCACAGTTTTCAATTTCCTTACTAGATACATACATGGAAATAAAGCCAAATGATTTAACAATCCGGCATTTATCATTGGATAATTAGAGTTTTAAAGATTTCAATATTTAAATCTATAAGGGAAACAAGTCCTGTCCTCTTGTGGCCATATTTTTCAACGGATAAAATTAATTTAAACTATCCTGGTACAAGGTAACCTAAGGTACCGTTGGACTGTATCATTTTCAAATATGGTCATTGCCCCCTGGTAGAATCTAAAGAAACTAAACATAATTGGAAGATGCTCAACAGAGGAACTATTGTGCAAAATGATTTTTAAATCGAGCCAGTCATTTTGGTCAATACCATTTTTGCCAGTTTTTCTCCTTTTATGATTCCGCAGCAACCAAAGTTCTACATAGAATGGAATATGTTGAACAACATTAATGACGAGTATCGAAGGAACATTCCTGTGAGATCACTTTCAATTTGGTTAATTGGTTTAGGAGAAGAAGTCATTCGTAGTAAAACTAACAGATGGACAGACGGATTGGCAGGCAGACGTCGATTGACTATGAGGAATCGCAATAGCTTACCCCTCACGTTTGTTTTATGTGAGTTAAAAATAACTCAAACATCTCTTTAAATATAGACACACTATTTTATTGAACTTTTTATTACATTTATTATTAATAGTGTCTATTCGTAGCATGTATATTCATATTTGCGTAAAGTTTGTCAAACACTCAGCCGTTTGTGTAATATACCAGTATTCAATAAACAATGGAAAGAATATTTAAATATTAAGCAGCAACTATTTACAATTAAACACACACACCTACTTCGGCTTTCAATTTACTAAATTGGTTAGTAAAGTGACTAATAAAGATATTAATTGAACACTACGTTATGCTCTAGTTAAATTACATTACTTACTAACACTTGATTAGCACTACTTACTTGACCTGTAGAATTGTCAAAAGGTTGTACTTCTTTCCAGGTAACAAATAGGATAAAAGCAGCTTTGAAATCCACTTTTCCTCCAAACGTGTTTATGAAAGATTCTATATTCTTAACGTCACCATTCGCCATGTCTTTTCCATTGTTTCTCGTAATGTCATAATGTCTGTAGAATACATTTCTAGTGTTCACATCGGTATCCGCATAATATGGTGCAAGAATTGTGAAGTCACCAAATGTTGCTGTGTCATTCGGAGGTTTTGGATCAGTGTACATCTTGTCCAAGCATACATATCCATTCGAACATATCTGAAATTGTTACCATCATCATTAAATGTATCTTCTTAATATGGACTTGGCTCCATGATTAGTGTAAATCTAGACCATATCTCACAGTCAGGTCAAGATCTGCTTTGAAAGTGTTACCATCATTAATAAATGAATATATTTCATATCGACTGCACGCCATGACTACTGCAGATCTGGACCATCTCGCACAATCTGATCCAGATCTGATATGTTCACGAAACTGTAACATATCCACTCGAGCATATCGGAAAGTGTTACCGTCATCAATAAATGTTTGTACTTTATATGGACTGGGCTTCATGACTAATGCAGTTCTAGACCATCTGTCACAATCAATCAAGATATGCTATGTTCACGAAACAGTAACAGACACTTTAAGTACTACTCTGATACATGTATATAAACAGATCTACTAGCAAGATAGCACAACAGGATCAATATATAATGTTATCAAAAGTACACCAATGTGGTTTCCGATGGAACATGACTCATGTATTTGTTTACAATGATTATTGTTAAAAGGCTAAACTATGATTGTTTTAAATGTAGGTGAATGCTGACGGTTTCGGTGAAATGCGACCAAGCACATTTTTGTATTACGCACCAACAGGCTTTCAGACACTAATAACTGAAACACTTGAGACATATGAATATATAATATTGTGTGTGTGGTAAGACGTTTACGATAATAATTATATAATTTCTCATTTACAAATACAATTAAGGTAGAAAGGCACATGCAACGCACCATGGTATCATTTCTCATTTGACCTTAACATAAACATGTTTCGGCGTTTCATACATACATACGAAAACAGATCAAGCCATTACTGTGGTTAAAGCAAACCACTTACCAATTGTATTGCAGGGATAGCATTGCGACTGGCGGATTGGTGTCAGACGTAACGATACTTTACCCAGGCAACGCATAAACATAAATGAAATGTTGCTGTTGATCTCGGCGTAAATACCATGTAACCAAACGAATAAAAATACTGCAGTTGGTTTTATTTTTAAAAAAGACACCAAATTCCATAAAACATTTCAACATTTTGGAAATGGAGATATATTTAAGATAAAATATTGACTATTTTAAGGAAAACGAATAGATGTCACTTCTTTCTCCACATGATTGAACATGTGTCTGCGACAGAGGAGTTATGCTACAGAGGAGTAAACCGTTGTCGGCGTAATTGTCTAGATTAATTGGATTTGGTGGATCCACTTTTGTATTTGAAACTTTTCCTTTTTGTAAAATAATCTGATATAATATTATGTTAAGCCAGAACTACATTTAAAAAATCCGACTGAATCACTACGATGGCAATTAACACAATTACTTACATATACGCTTTTAAAAGTGTTTGCGAATACCGTAAACCGTGCAGGGAATGTGACAGGCCCACTGCAGGCTGCATCATTTGGTACTTGAGTATCTCCAATGGTTCCGTATCCAGTTAGAGGCACTGTTGGTAAAACGTGATTATTACTATGCAAGCTTACTTATTTCAATAAACTTTACTTTTTAATCAAGTTGTTTCAAGCCCGAGGACTATAGGCTTCCAAACTGAAAAACTTACAACCGCTTGCCTGCTTCAAAACTATTAAAATCGTAAGAAGGAGAGCAACAATTTTTATAAATATAACTTACAATAATAAAACCGCGACTAAGGACAACAAGTCATGTTTACATGTAAATTAGCAATACATTACACGATGTGATGCGTTAAGTACGTATACAAGACGATTGTTGACGCTCTGTTCTAAACCGTGTTCGGCATCGTATTGCAACGGTAGTTCAGTTATATCACGGAGCGGCCAGCTCATCTAGCGAGTGCTTTCTGGTTTCACCGCACCGGGTTCTCTATCAAACATTATGCAAAGCTAACAAGCTACTTTCCATCAAAGCCTATTTAGCCAATTATTCGAATACGAATGACCAACGTCATAATGACATTTTCTAAATCATCGGATATTGAATGTACAAAGGACGGCTCTCTACTCACGACTCCCATAATTGATAGCCCTCGTCGTTACCTACTGATATGTCGTTGCAGGACAGGAAAGAAAGTTGCAGTGCCATTTTATAACATAAATATCCTGATTATGTAAATTGACATAGTTTTAAATGTATTTTCACAATGGCCGCGGCGCAGCAAATTACAAACATGGTTCCGATTGAAAATCTCACAGAAAGAATTGCCTTTTGTTTATATAATATTACATTATATGATGATTATCAGGACGCATAAAAGAACGCGTAAATGGAGATTTAATTTATATGTAAGTTTGCTATTTCAATCTATATCATTATTAACAGTTAGCACAGGGTCACACTAGTAGACTTAGTCATGGACTTTATTCTGGAGTTATAAAATTGATATATTATCATCTTATTTATGAAAACGATATTTCTCTTTAAGAATAATGATAGTGCTCACTTGTGTCACATAAATTGTTAGTCATATCAACGATTCCCGTGTTGCCACAAACGCAGTTTCCATCTAAACAATCAGCACCTTCTGTCAGACAAAATCTACTTTCCTCACATGAACCACCATAGATCACTGTAAACATACAATAGATTACTATAAACATACAACAGATCACTTTAAACATACAATAGAACATCATTATGCAATAGAGAGTCTTAACATATCCCGATATTGGCATTAAATAAAGAGGAACGTGTATATGAATTCAGAAATTAAAAACAGAAGTTGTGTTGAATAGTCTTATTATCATTTTCTAAAAACGGAACATATCTTTTCGAAAAGGTATTTTCGTGACATTCTACCTAATAATTATATAAAGTGTTTCTTGTACTGTAATTTTCAATTTAATGTTTTCTTCTTACAGAACATTTAACCATGTTACATTTAATTAACAGGTCAAGTACTTAAACGTGAGCGCCCAAGGTAAAAACAACTTCCACCCATTTAAATATACATTAGTAATGACCAAATCAGGAATTAGATAGCCCTTTCATCAAGCACATGAGGCAGCCGATGTCTTAATAAGAGTAGATGTTGAAGACGGCTATATTTTTCTCTGAATATTTACTAACCTTTACATCGTGGAACTGAAGAATTCCAAGAACCATTATCCAAACATTCAATCTCTAAATTACCAGCTATAACGCTGTCGTTGTATGCACATTTAAAATACATCACCGCTCCGTATGTCGTCACTTCACCGATAGCTATGACATTTTCAGACAAGATAGGAAATCGACAATCTGTGAATAAATGTATTGTTAACCGACGGAGATATGTAAGCTGATTATGGAATTGCTGACATACATACTACAATTGCAATCATTGCAGAAGATAATTGGTGTAGACATTAAGACCAAAAAGAAGACTGTGACAGTAACAAATGGTTTCTCTTTTTCCAAACCGTTTCCAAATTGTCTTTGTAAATATACTTGCTGTTTTCTTGATGGAGCAGTTTGCATTAAAGAGCCCACAAAAGACAACTGGAAGGCAAATTGAGCAGGATTGATCAGGCAATTTGTTTGTTCCCAATCTCATCGTAGTTATGTGGATTAAAGTTAATGCATCAACAGGAGTGCATTAAATCCTACCCAATACACTTTCAAATCGAATTAAAAACGGAACAGTTGAAAATGATTTACCCTTGTATAGCAATTGAGAACGGTTATGCTATTTACTTGATTTAATAGAATAATTTGACCTCTAAGATACGTACTGACAATGTTAAGACATTAGCAGGTCTCAAACGTGCACTGAAGGATGGATGGAAAACTCAGAGCAAGACACTGGCATCTTTAAGAATTTAAGAATATTATATTATATGGTCTCGACGGGACCGACCCCCTGTAGCTCACTCGGTACCGACGCGGGCTGTCAATCCGTGTGTGATGAGTTAGCTCGGCCAACATTCTTTTCGACATTTGACTAAAGTCACTGTGACAAGCGTCATTCGTCTTTTACCAACGGGCTAAAAGTCTGGAAAAGCAGTCAATTGCTTGGCAAGAATGTTGTGTGCAGTACTGGTGAGAGAAAGCTAGGAAACACATGAGCAGTTAAAATCGCTGAAAAGTTGTCGAAAACGGCGTTACGCCCCAATCGGTCAACTATCGGCATGGAGCTCAAATTAAGGACCTGTTGCAAAAAATGTGGATAAAACACGTGCTGTGCTATTATCAATTTGTTCAAAAATAAATTTGATGTTTACTAGCCTCCTTGTCCATAAACGATTGCTTTGTTTGGGATGATACAGATTAGTTGCAACATAATTGGCATGTTAACACGTTTGATTATGCAATGTTTAAACTATGCTACAATAGGGAAGTCAATGGCAGAAAATGAAATATTATCACAGAAGAGCATATTTTTTATCAGTTTTCGATGAATACTGTTTACAGATTACCATAGTGAAATTATGACATGGTGTTAACTTATTCTTCAATTATGTACACTATTTCTGTATTTAAACGAGATGACTGACATAAGAAACAGGACGAAAGGTACCGACAATGTTACATGCTTATGTTTTTTTTTTTTATAAAAAACTTTTCTTAAATATATCGGTCAATCTTGGTTGACAAAATAAATTTAGAAATATTTGTTTGTTTACATCAATATCGATGCATATATTATACAGATTATATTAGTAGAAATGTGACATGTCTTTTATGAACAATGATAACTGTAAAATAACATTCTTAGATTGTGTACACTAGTTCTGTATTTTAACACGATGCCTGACATTTGAAACAGGACAAAAGTTACAGAAAATGTTACACTAGGTCTTTGCTTTAACATATCGGCATGACATTATTGTATTTAGGAAGAACATACCTTTTATCGTGCAGATTGCCACTGACCAACGTCCATTGGACTGACACGTTATCTGAGTAGTTGAGGTGTTATATCCAATATTACAACTAACATTGGCTGTTGATAGATAGGTTGTGTTTCCTGATGTCAAATTAGCTATTCCCGAAATCACACTT
>JAUELF010254940.1:0-20948 GCA_031471495.1 Clinocardium nuttallii
GTATGACGATTGGTTGTGATGTATGATGTGTTTTGTTGTGATGTATGATGATTGGTTGTGATGTAGGATGATCGGTTGTGATGTATGATGAGTTCTGTTGTGATGTATGATGATTGGTTGTGATATATGATGAGTTTTGTTGTGATGTATGATGGTTGATTGTGATGTATGATGGTTGGTTGTGATGTATGATGAGTTGTGTTGTGATGTATGATGATTGGTCGTGATGTATGATGAGTTTTGTTGTGATATATGATGATTGGTTGTGATGTATGATGATTGGTTGTGCTGTATGATGAGTTTGGTTGTGATGTATGATGAGTTGTGTTGTGATGTATGATGATTGGTTGTAATGTATGATGATTGGTTGTGATGTATGATGATTGGTTGTAATGTATGATGATTGGTTGTGATCTAGGATGATTGGTTGTGATGTATGATGATTGGTTGTGATCTAGGATGATTGGTTGTGATGTATGATGATTGGTTGTGATGTATGATGATTGGTTGTGATGTATGATGATTGGTTGTGAGGTATGATGATTGGTTGTGATGTATGGTGAGTTTTGTTGTGATGTATGATGAGTTGTGTTGTGATATATGATGATTGGTTGTGATATATGATGATTGGTGTGATGTTTGATGATTGGTTGTGATGTATGATGAGTTTTGTTGTGATGTATGATGATTGGTTGTGATAAAGATGATTTGTGTGATGTATGATGATTATGTATGATGATTGTTTGTGATGTATGATGATTGGTTGTGATGTATGATGATTATTTGTGATGTATGATGATTATTTGTGATGTATGATGATTATTTGTGATGTATGATGATTATTTGTGATGTATGGTGATTTACGACGCTTGCAACAAGTGTTCAGTGATATGCCGTCGGTTTCTGGGAAGGTTACTGTACCGATACCCCGGGTCCAATCATCCTGACACCAGCTAGCCAGTCAGCAGTAATGCTATCAACGCTACCCTGTGCGCAAAGAAGGACAGCCATTACTACCATTTTTAAAGTCTTAGCTATCGAACGCACGACCTCCCGCACCCTAGGCGGACGCTCTACCATTACACCATCGATGCGGTAAAAGAAAACATCCCACAAAACAACAACACTTCATGTAATACAATGTCCTTGCAATTTTGAAAAAGAATGCATAGTTTCATTATGTTCATGTAATATTATGAGAATACGTCTAAAACGCCTTTAATAATAAATTAAATTCCTACGTAATGTTAATGGCCTTCATACAACAAATGAACGAGGCGTTTAAAATAATTTAAATAATTGATTGATAGTCTGTTGAATTTTAGGATCCATTGTATGTTAAACACTGTGATGATTTGTATTATATTACGCCAACGTCATTTCTAAGATGAACGTGGACAAACAAAAGTCTGAATATCATTGTTAAAACATTATAATTCACGATTTGCTACATTCTATTTTTTTCCAGGAGTTAGTGAACTTTGAAAACGCCAGTTTAACGAATGAACCAGGTGCATTAAACTTGTCATCTTCTCCTCTGTAAATGTCAGAAAATGTTTGTTTCAAAATGGATGATTATAAACCCATTAATAACATCAATGCTGAAATGTCTGCTAAATTTGATTTTTATAATCTTCTGGTATTATCGGCTATACCATAATGTATTTGTATTTAGGCTGTTAAACCTCAGTAATTAGTAATAATTGGGATGTTGTTGTTTTTTTCCCTTTTCATTGAGCTTTAAAATGCCGATTTAAAGAACAGGTTTATAAACAACAGTATTATATGATTAAATGAGCCGTCTCTCGAGAAAACCAACAATGTGGACTCTGCGTAAAGTGTCGATCCTGATCAGCATAGGCATGCCGTGCAGGCTAACCCGGACAGACACTTTTCGCCTCTTGTGTATTTTCTGTTTAAGAAATCATTTTTCTATATCTCTATCCCTCGGAGACGGAATGTGTCGGTCCGGATCACCGCAGGCTGATCTGGTCGATACATTACGCAGATGCCATAATGTTGGTTTTCTCGCGGGACGGCTCATATTTCGCTCGATCGGATTGTACCGAGTCTTTCTTCGTGAGTGAGGACCATAACGCGTGTCATGATACAACAAATCTCATCTCTCTACAATGTTATTTCTTTATTTTAATTGTCGGCCATAAATACACTGTACTTTGAACATGAACAATATCAATTCAACAGTTGGGATGAGACTATAATTCAAGATAGAAGTGTGTGTTGGACATGTCTCCATAAATCATCAAGCTAAAATTAAAGATTCCTATATCAAATGTCTGATAGTCAGAGAACGCATATGCGCCATGTCATATTTTCGATAACCACGAATATAATTTACTGTATACATTTTCGAATATTGAAAACCGAAATAAATGAATCTTCGCCTACATTATTCCCACGTGGCATCCGTTTCAGATTTAACATATTTGAATTAAACAAAGAATAACAAACCTATCAAAAAGAAACACATAAGTTAAACAGTGTGCAGGTAGTGACGTTATTTGATTAAAAAACCGAACGCGGAAAATCTGAACAACTGACAATATTATATGCTAACAGTTTGTAATACATGTAAGGAAATAGTTCTTAATTTTGATAGTCTGCCATAATATTGTAAGAAATCCATTCTAGCAGGACAATAGTTATAGTATATCAGAGATCTAGCTAAGAAGAGTAGTTCACATCTCCAAATCCTTATTTGACCATCAAACTCTATGTTGTGGTACTACTCAAAATAATCGTTTCAGTGAGACGATTCCTTTAAGTACCCGCAACATAGGGTTAGGTAAAGATATAGATTTGAAAAGACCAATTCACTCTTCCTGATATGGTCCTCTGGAATATGTACAGCTTCAGTTTGTAGAAGGTAGAGTCTATCAATATCTAACCTGGTTCATTTAAGTACGCAATCAGTGTCTCAATAAATGTCATGAATTATGTGCAGCAATATCTGATGCAGACATGACCTCGCTTTTCATTGTTTAATTATTCATAATGCATTGCTATTTCCATTTACAATGTTGTTATCAAATAACCGTCTTTGTGGTCTTTAGCTCGCCTATTCGAAGAAATAGGGGAGCTTATGTAATCACCCCGGCGTCCGCGTTGGCGTAGGCGTTGGCGTAGGCGTTGGCGTTGCCAGCTTGGTCAAACCTTTGCGTGCAATGCCTTTTCTCAGACACTGTGTATCCTGTTGCTTTGAAACTTTACACACTTATTCAGGAAAATTAGGTGACCTTGTTTGTCAACTGCCATAACTCTGGAATGGATTTCGACTGAATTGTGCCACCTTTTGACTTAGATTTTGGTCAAACCTTTGCGTGCAGGGCCTTTTTGTCGGACACTGTGTTTGCTGTTGCTTTGAAACTTCACACACTTATTCGGGGTCATTAGATGACCTTGTTTGTCAAGTCCTATAACTCTGGAATGGATTTCGACTGAATTGTGCCCATTTTTGGATTTAAAATGTTGGTCAGACCTTTGCGTGCATAGGTGATACTGTGTCACTTTACCTGATGCTATAACTGTTCTGAAGTAGGCCCTGATAGACGATGGCCCTGATAAGCGAGCTATATTTTCCTCCGACAACTCACGTTATGTTGAAGTTATAACGCCATTTCACCAGTGTATTTGTTATTCTTATATTATTTACTAGTTAAGTTGATTAGAGTTTTCAGATACATGTATCCACAAATCAACACTTTCCCACATACTGGTGATTTTCGACTCCTCTGCAGCAGACAACTTCTGAAAGCAATTTCCCATTTCACCACCATGCGTTCTGCTCTAATGGATAATCGCACTTTCATCTGTAGAGATTTTTCATAGTTGTGTATTTACATGTTTCCAAAATCGTTCGCTGCAAATTTGTCGTATGTGGGAAAGGGTTAAGGTCGATGCTCTCCATCATGAGGCCTAATTAAGGAATCATTAACGCCATGTATACTATGGTACATCCGTGGTTATTGTTGTCCCTCGTTTTAGATCACTGTATCGGTTTTTTTTTATTATAGTCAAAACATCAGACTTATAACTGTCTCTATTTCTAAATATTTTGCGTCGTCACGTGTTTCGCCAGCGTGACACATATGAGATGGCATAAGACTCTCGGGGCGTCAATACTCAGTCTGAAACGCTTGTTGCTGTCAAAACAAAGGTCGTGTGTTCGGGTGCTGTCGAGGGTCACATTATATCATTAGCTTAAATGTCTATATGAGAAGGTAGGACATTGCCTTGGAATTAAAATGTGTATTAAAGTAAAGTGAACTGGCCGCGTGTGATGTAACACAATACCCTTTAAACCCCATTTAACCAAGTGAACTGGCCGCGTGTGATGTAACACATTACCCTTTAAATCCCAATTAACCAAGTGAACTGGCCGCGTGTGATGTAACACATTACCCTTTAAACCCCAATTAACCAAGTGAACTGGCCGCGTGTGATATAACACATTACCCTTTAAACCCCAATTAACAAAGTGAACTGGCGGCGTGTGATGTAATACAATACCCTTTAAACTCCTAAGTAACCAAGTGAACTGGCGGCATGTGATGTAACACATTACTCTTTAAACCCCAATTAACAAAGTGAACTGGCGGCGTGTGATGTAACACATTACCCTTTAAACCCCAATTAACAAAGTGAACTGGCGGCATGTGATGTAACACAATACCCTTTAAACCCCAATTAACCAATAACTCCTGTATATGTTCCGAACAAAACTCTTTTCTTAATGACATCATGTGTTTTAGTTGAACAAATATAATCTGATTTTTACTTACTTTTCTAATAATTGCAACAGATCCGTGTTCTGCAGAGCTCAAGATGAGGGACAGTTTTTCAAATCCCAAAATCTGCATTTGACTCTCAAACACTTTGTTGTGGGTACCCACAAGACATGTCTTAGTGGGAGGTAGGTTTTGAGTATCCACAACTTTTGGTTTGGTTGAGTAAAACGAGCGAACTGGTTCTCTGCCGGTTAGTGTTATTGTCCCTCGTCAAATTCTACGCAAATTAGCATTATTTGTAAGGCTTTTACCAGGGAGTGTCGGACGGTTGATAAGAAGCCGTATAAAAGTGTTATTCTATGTCTAGTATTTCTTTGTCCTTGGAGCTCAACGAGTTCAAGGATGGATTTAAACAGAGCCAACGCATGATATAAACATATTTAACCCTTTCTCATAAACAACAAATATACACAAGACGACTTATAGATATCTAGGTGAAAAAACAATACATGTCTCTATAAGTGGACGTATATTCTAATATGATTGAAACCATTACGACAAACGGGCATCATACTCATAATGTTTTCAAATATCGTCTGCTATAGAGGCGTCAGAAAGGGTTGTATACCCTTGCACTCGTCTATATAGACATTTGGAGAGCAGAAAGCATCTATAAATGGAAGAAGCTTAAAATATATATATACGGCTGAACAATTTTTCTATTCAAAATACGATGGTAGTCAGATACCACGGCGATGTTTTGTTAAGTGGAAAGTACCGATAGTTGATCGGGTCTGTAGTCGTGGTCTCAATACGAAAAGCTCAAAATTAAAGCATTGACATGGTAACGATGATGTCGTTATTCCAAACAAGATCTAAGATATCAAAAAGCATTAGAGCAAGTACCTATAATATCAAACTGGATCGGAGGTTTTCGTGGACTGAGAACTTCGATTTTCAGAGATTTTTGGCAAATTGTTGCCGAGAACTAATTTTCTCAGAAAAGCCAACCTAAGATTTCTCACGGGAGTACGTAGGTTTTAACGTACAGCCCAGGTAGATTATCAGAGGATTTAACAAATTGTTGTCCAGAACATATTTCTCAGAAGAACCTAAGATTTCAAACGAGGACGTAGGTTTTCACGGACAACCCAGGTTCCACGGGAGATCATAGATGATCCTAGTGGTCGCAAAAACCTCATTCAATAACAAGGAGGGTACGTTATTGGTAGTATAACATCCGTATCCGGTGAACGATGTTGCGTCATATCCGGCCAGTAACGTTAGGTAAGATATGAATAGATGGCTTATATTAAACAACTAATTTGGATTGTAAAGTATATCATCAGTTGTATGTTGACATTAACGAACCTAGTGGCGTAGCTTCATCACATTCTTGTGAACATTTGATCTTATGGCTCAGACGGGTAGATAACTTGGGGATATACACTCTTACATAATAAACCTAGTTTGATGAGCACACGTCTTTTTTTGTCTAGTTGACACTTTTGAAAGTAAAGCATAGACCAAATGGTGTTATACGTCTAGCTGGCTCTAAAAAGTTGCATTGATGTCAACAGTGTACGTGTCCGGAAAGAAGAAGTAGAACGAGTGGTAATGTGTCCGCCACAGCGGATAAAGGTGACACATTCGATCCCTGTTGGGATCATACCAACGAACTCAATGGTAGTAGTTGCTTTCCCTCATTCGCGCTTATAAATTGTGCGGTTAGCAGTACGTCTGACTCGTTTATTTCAGGAAAAATGTACCAAAAGAACTGGTAATTTACCAAGAAAACGCAGTGATTTAACTGAAACATGGTTTAAATCGACGAAAAACCGCTAACACATATATGTTTTTGCAAAGTGAACTAGACCCCTAAATGGATTGACGAGGCCCATTTGCTTTTGACATGAACGCTTGTAAATGTTTATTCTTTATTGGATGTAGTAGATTGCTTTGTTGACTGAAAACTCCAAAAGGCTTAATACATCGTCCGTTCAATATTTCCGCATTGGAATGAATTGCAGAACAAATAGAATAAATGTTTATGACCCGAGAATGTTTTATGGACCGTCTGTACGTATATTAAACGTTGAATATGCTTCAAGGAGTCTCAGATGTAATTTTCGAAAAATTCAATTATCAAGAAATATATTGAATCGTAATGAAATGTGAGACATCTTTCATTTAATCTCATAGTTTATATCAAGGAAATCGTCAGTGCTTTCTCGTATAAGTTGCAATACTGTCTAGCTTTTCGGGACGTCCTCGGTATGATTCGAAAATTGGGGGCATTACCAAGTGAAGGTTGAGTAACGTCTTCTAACCTACTTGTACTCCTAGATTTCCAGAAGAAGAACATTTTGGAATAATTTAGAGGTCCAGATAAGGTGGGGTTTACAGTTTTTCACCTCAAAGTTTTCTTATCATCCAACCAATCCCTACGATGTGGGTACTTAAAAGCTTCGTCTCAATCAGACAATTCTTTTGAGTACCAACAGCATAGGGTTTTGTTGGATAATAAAGATGTTAGAACATGCAAAATGCCCCTTGTCTAGAGTTATGCGATATGTATATGATAACGCCGACACTCAGCGTTATAAATGAATACTGCAAACTATCCATAGCACCATCTGGTTAAGGTATACCATGTGTGTAAAGAGTTGTTGTTCTGTTGTTTAGATAGGATTTGGTTTGAAAAAGGATGAAAATATGGTTTTACTCTTCAACG
This sequence comes from Clinocardium nuttallii, assembly GCA_031471495.1. Lineage (NCBI taxonomy): Eukaryota > Metazoa > Mollusca > Bivalvia > Cardiida > Cardiidae > Clinocardium > Clinocardium nuttallii. The sequence goes on from JAUELF010254940.1 coordinate 7,483, forward strand.
GAATATGCCTAAAGCTCCTTCACCCTGGGGATTTTCAAATCTTGTATTCCCTGTCTGGGCTCTCCGGTACATTAACCATGTCTAAACCAGGCATTTCTTAATGCATGCATTAACCCTGAATTTGCGAATAATACCATCTCACACCCAACGTGTTGTGTCTATCCCTTAAAACTTCGCTTGGACGATAATCGGTCGGACATTGGTCAGACTTAAATGGACGCCCGAGATAATTCTATAATTGTATGATGTCTGGGTTATGTACGCAGTAACGCCTGATTAAACTAATCGAGTTGCATCAGACAAAACGGGACTTTCAACGTTTGGTAACACATAGTAGCATCTGGCAAGGAAGCATGTTATATCGTTACTTGAACGGACTTTCCCTCCTCTGTATAGCTAAAACTGAATTGAATTAACCGTGGAAAAGACAGTTCGATGTAATTTCCTCACAAATATTTGCTTTCGGGAAGTGCCATTCTGGGTGCATTTAAACTTGTTTCCCAGTTGGTGTTATGTCACGGTAGTAAAACAACCAATCACATTAAGGTAACTTCAATTAGCTTTAATCTTATCGATGGATGCGCTAACTTAACTACTGTCCATATACGACACTTCTCCAGCTGAAGACAAGACAGCACCAAGGCGCACGTATGGAAAGTCTTAGTAAACGGATAATAATTAGTTTTAGAAAAGAGTTTAAAATATTACGGTTAAAGAAGAAGTCGGTAAACTATAGCATATTTCCTTTTTGGCACACTGTTTTCTAAAGAAGTTAGATGCAGATAGGTCCAAATTCGTGGGATTACTGAACGTTGGTTAATTGCTTGGTATTTTGTGCCACTTTCAACAGATTTTCAGTTATATCACGGCATTTCATGGGTAAGTTACCAGTACTACTGGTCCATTTATCCATATTACAGCCAGTCAGTCGTAATGCTCATCCATAACCCTGAGCGCCAAGGTTTGATGGCTTCCAATGTTAAAGTATATGTTATGACCCGGTCGGGAATGGAACCCGCTCCCGAGGCGGACGTTCCATAACAGCACCAACGAGGCGTTTATAAAAAATATGACAATCTTGCTAGAATGCATCGGTTTTAACCCTCTTCCAATAGGACCAATTTGCAGAAAAATACATTAAAAAAAACCTAGACTGAAAAGGAAACAAATCTGTATAAATGAAATGACAATTTTGTATTGTGTTTAAAACCTTGTAGCAAAATGGGAAATTGCTCATTATGAACGAGTCCTCCTTTTTCCGCGATGTGTTCAAAACTCGACCGTTGTGAAGGATTCAGAAAGCGTCTGCATGTGGGAAAGGATTAAAAGGGACATATTATACGGAACATTTTTTCCCGAATCGAACAAGACAGAACGTATGTCGACGTCTGTAAGAAGTTGGATCTGAACGCATTGTATGGTGATTTTAACGCCGTTTTGAAAAAAAAAATCAATTATATCACGGCTTTAACTGGGTCAGCTATCAGTACTATTGCTCATTCTATCCAGACACGAGCGATACAGTCGTAATGCTAAGACCGCAACCCTGATGTGAGGGTGGTCATTACTACCAGTTTAACGTGTTTGGAATGACTCGGCCGCGATCAGAGGTGGACGCTCTCAACTTCACCACCGAGGCGGTATACGAGTGGATCCTATTGCATTGTAAATACAATGGTGTACTCACCAATGAATCAATCCTAATCAGTGGGTCGTCTTGCTCCGTCTAACGTCTTTTCAATTGTATTTGTACAGTTTTGCCTTCGCAGAGCAATCCATATATGATTTATTGGTAAATGGACGGTGGTCAGATTTGCGTAGACCAATTATATGTAAAAAAGGTCGAGATAATCGAAGGAAATGGTGATTGTTTGTTGTCTTTTATCTTTTTCTGAATGTATATTGTTTTATGGCGCATCGACAGCTAAGGTCATTTAGCGCGCAATTGAATTTAATTAGTCATGATCCCTGGGTAAACAAACCAGTACTAGGCTAGAAAATGTGCCTTGCCCAAGGGCACTGCACCATGACCGAATTGCCGCGACCGGGGATCGAACCAGGGACACCCTGTTTCGAAATCCCCGACGCTAACCAACCGACCACAGCGGATTCCTTTGACTAGCACAAGGGATAGAACATAAAAACAATGATATATTTTGAATAAATAAATTAAGTATTTTAATTATGTTATTTAACTTGTAAGAAAACACCTACTATGCAAATGGATTTCTTTTATAATATTCAATCTCTTAATGTTTAATAGCTGAATCAATTATCCAGTGCACTATAATTTGAAGGAAAAAAATAGAAGAGAAATAAACTTATATACTTATATATTGCTCGTATTTATATTTTAAAAATACGAGCAATGAAAAGAACTTTAATTATATTATAAACTAATAATCAATCTTATTTATTTAAAAAATTGATTTTATTATCTTTTACAATGGAATTCGATAGAATTACGAAAAGAACGGATTTAACCTATATATATTGTGAAGTTATTTCGAAAAGCTGTTTGCTAAGGTAATATTCAATTTCATTTAAACCAGACATAAACTTCGTTGCAGCATCAAACGCTCGTAGAGATCTGATGAGTGACCTTAGCGTCAGCCAATTAAATGATCGCCTATAAAATCGTTAGGTATAACAAGTGTAGATAAAACAGGTACATATACGAAATAGAGAAGCGGTGATGGCCGAAGGCTCTTGGTGTAATTTTACCATTTTAATAGCAGAATAGAGCATTGGCTATATCATGCGAGTTCAAAGTCAAATCGAGAGGACGTTTTATGTGGTGTAGTCAGATCAAATAAATGCAAGGCGAAGTATCTGATTTTAAAGGTATTTGGAAATATGTTACCTGGCAGTTTAATTCTACTCAGTATATACTTTTCGTAATTATTAGATCAATCTCAATTCCCTCTAATACATTTGTTCAATTTAAAGTGTGTATTATATTGTAGATGTGGAAGTTGTAAAAGCAGTTGAGTGTCAAGAAAATATCAGTTTTCCTAATCGTAAGGAAGTAAACAAAGATTCAAACTTTGTTCAAACCATGTGCCCAGAAGGTAGGCAAACTATCAATATTTGGCTGCATTAAAAACTAGAATACATGTTATATTGAATATTTTTATATAAAATTGATATGCCTGAATATGGTTGTTTTTGTTACCTTTTTAAATCGTAAATATGTTACCAATAATAGTCAATAAAACATTTAAACTTAAAATGTTTCGCATACTAATGAGAACAAAAGTTGAAAAAAGTTCCAGAAGAGGAATAGTTACTCGTTATGAATATTATTCAATATAATCCGTTTCACTCAAAACACATTTTGGATCAAGTATTGGAAAAGGAGAAATTGCACCTTTACCATACTGTGGATAGATATTGCATTGTTTTAGTACGAAACAATAGTTATGGCTGTTTTACATATGTATGGACAGTAAAGACCCATGTAAAACGATGTGGATGCACAGCCTCATCAAAGCCTCCACTGTTCGCCCAAGAAGCCTAGCCCCGGTGGCCCAATCGATAGCGACGCGGGCTGTCAAGCCATGGGTTGTCAGGTCGAACACAAGGTCGGCAGACATTCTCCCCGGTGCTTGATAAAAGTCAAAGCGACACGCAGCAAATGGCTAACAGTCTAGTCATGGTAAAGCAGTATACTGCTTAGTTAACTGTTGTATGAATATCTGCCGTGAGCAGGTCCGGACAAGTAACCCGTTGTTATGTGAACTGGTTGCCGTGATATGACAGAAAAACTATTGAACAATAAAATGCGGTAAACCCCAAACAATCAACCGTTTTTGCCTGACTAGTTTCGTAATTGCAGGCGTCAACACTACAAGATACAGTGGTGTCGTATACTATGATATAGGAGCGCTTATTGAACTGCCAACAGATAGAGGAAACATGTCGAAGCCGGTTGAGGTTTTGAACAGGTTCAATTATTGGTTTCTTTATTAGCTTTGATTTTATTGTGTCGCTATATGTGGAGTTTTGTGTTGCAGTAACGATATCTGGCTTTGTACTGTACTACAAAGGGCGTGGAAAAATGATATTGTGTAAGACCGAATTGTCGAGAGAGACCTCAACTTTTTAAAGCTGCGAGAAGCAAATACATAGCCGAAGATTGCTACTGCAACGTAATGTTCCTACTATTATTTACATTATAACACTTAAGACAAATAATACCAATTTAAATATTTTTAAATAAGGAATATCAAATTAACACTTAAACTACATGTTAATCACACCCCACTGCTGCATTTTGAATTATATAAAATCACATTCCATTGACGCAACCGTATACTTCAGTGCCGTTACATTGCCATTTTATGGAATTTTAATCTGTGGATTTGTCTTTTGCGTGTTACAATCGCATGTTTTTGCGTGTTACAATATGCATGTATTTGCGCTGAAAATTATGTAGGTATAAAATAAAGAGTGATTGCAATTTTACATGTTCATAGAGATTCCTAAATGGTCACCAGAGCTAACGTATTTGCTAAGAACGTTTGGTGATGCAACTATTGAAGCACGAAATATTCACCTCAAATATACTATTAACTGGATACACTCTTTGGTCTGTCCTTAATATATGTGTAAGCATAAGCAATCGACTAAATGAAATTATTATGACTAAAATCAATCAGATGCATCGGTGGCGTAATGTAGATGTAGTGTGTTTAGTGCGGGATATTGCAGGTTCGAGCCCCGGTCGGGTCATACCAAATACCTTGAAAGTGGAATTAATGGTATTTCCCCATTGGCGATCAGGATTGTTAAGTGAGCCTTTCAACTGACTTATGTCAGGATAACAGGGTCAGCAAAACCAGTAAAAGGCTGTGATATAACTGACACTATATTTAAGCGGCGAAAAACAATATGCAAACCAAAGATACAATAAATCAATACGTGAACTATTGTTAAAGAGACGTGATATAACTAGAGTTATGTTCAAGACAACGGAATAGCCTTGTCCCATCAGAACGTTTTATGCCAACGCGTGAGGAGCGCGGTAAAAAAGATTGATACGCTAGCAAACGCCGAAAGAGTTAAATGGAACCATGATTTAATCGTGTCCATAACGCACTTATAACGTGTTCATAACGTTTGCCAGATCGTGAGTAGCGAATGAGTAGTGCGTCACCGCCTATAGATAAAATATATGATAACGCATCGCCAGCGCGAGAGTACTCGACGTCTGGGGAACGACTGCTCAGAGTGTGAGTAGAGCGATGCAACGCGCGCCAGTGTACTTCAATGACCATGTGATATGTTTGTATTTAGCCGACCTGCTATAATCTATTGTATTACAAGTGTGTCGCCAGCGAGTGCCAGCGTGTGCGTAGCGGGTTTGTAACGATAGTGTAGCGCTTTCGACGCGTGAGAAACGACACTCCAGGGTTTTCAGCCTGTGCAGTCACACGCTGGTAATGGGTCCGTCACACCACAACGTTCTGGTCAACGTTCTCGGAACGTTCTAATCGTCTAATTTTCGAGCGTTCTAGGGTGAGGTGGACACATCTGGCGTGTGACTCACGTGTGACTAACGCATGACTAGCGAGTGACTAACGTATGAGGAACGTGTAACAGCGACCAAGTAAGACACCCCTGAAAACTATTAGCGTGTGCTGACGTGTCACTGGCGCGCGACGAACGACTAGTCAACGTTCGACGAGCGTGATGAGCGTGTTGAGCGTATGCCTAACGTTTGAATAACGACAGAATAGCGTTTTGCTGGCGTGTGTGTTGTATGGCTAAACGGGTATAAAACGCTGGAAAATCATAGTGGATTCAGTTGTTCTTCTGATATTGAACAGTGAACATCATGCCGCAGAGACGAAAAAAAGGTTTGAGGGGAGCTTCTGCTAACAATTAATAACAACCAAGTGAAGCTACGGTAACGACTGATTAACGAAGAAAAACGTTCCACGAACGTTCTTCAGTGTTCTCTATCGTTTAATATTAAACGTTTAAGAACGTTAGTCTCAATGAGAACTGTTGTGCATGTTCAGAAAAAGTATTTTTCGGACCAGCGTTCTCCGCCGATCACCGACGATTACCAGCGTATACCAGCGTTCACACAACGCTCTTCTGGCGCTTTACCAGCGACCATGTACGATTACCAACGTTTCCCTAAACGTCATAGAACGCTGACCAGAACGTTATGGTGTGACGGTATGTTGAAAATTGTTGTGTTGCCTCAGTATGTGACAGACAGCTTGTCCCACCATGAGAGTTGTGCACTTAGAATTCGGCTTACGCTAGCCTAGCGTTACACAGCGTGTTCTAGCGTGTTGCCGAAAGTCCAGAACGTTACTCACGCCTTGGACTAAAACCTTCTGATATGACAGTGTCATAAAAAATGACAATTAAACGACTAAATCCAGAATATATATACTAAACATTCCAATGTTGATCCTTTGTCTAAAGATGTATGAGACAATTGTGGGGATATGCATAAAATAAACAAAAATACAGAACTTATGGTGTTATTTCTTGCAATTTTCTTCTACATGTAAATTTTATTCTAAATTTGCAAATTAAAACAATTTTCGATTTACTTAAACATTATAGTCTCATATAGTGTAATGATACTTTCAAAATAAAACTACGAAATTGAATAACAATTGTGAAAATTTACCCTCTCCGTCAAGTAGGGAAGCCATTACTACCATTCTCAAAGTAGTTGGTACGAGTCGTCTGGATATCGAAGCAAGGCCAACCGTTCCCGAAATGAACACTCTGGACCCTATACTTTCATGATAAATGTTGACGTATGTTTTGATTTGTAATAACAGAAAAAAAGTGCAGCCGACGATAATTTCCTTCACAAATCCTGAGTTTGATGGAAAGGTCGTAATCAATATTAAAGTGGACAACCAAGTAAGTGATCAATGCGTAGCCTAGGTAAATTGGAATTTAAAGTTGTGTTCAATGATATTTGACTTATAACAGGGCGGTAATATGTTTCATATAATTGCCTTCATTGACAATGTTTAAGTGAACTGATCGGATTTGACTGGGGTTCGATTGCACCATTCCTCGACGTTACTGACTGATCGGTCGTGCCTATTCAATTGTTATGAAGGAAGAACAAACACGTGCACAAATCTATGATTGATAGCTTTTGAAATCGTTTGTAAGATTTATTGATTTTATGTTGTTGATGTTATTGATACTTTCCGTATTCACATATCGTACGTAAAACATAAGACATGGTATACGGTCATGTGTATATTCTGATAGGACGGAACAGATGTACAAACCGGCCTGACACTGTTCAGAAATGCCAAATCCTACATTTTGTTTATGGGTTGTTTCTTATTTGGGTACGGTTCCTTTTGAGAATGTTCGTTAATCCGAACTTACCCTGTTCATAACCTTATTAAATTACTATAAAATATCGACAGATTAACAGACAGATTACCTCATAGATAAGCAAAGCTTTGTGAAAACCAGCCGCGCAGTCTGATCTGGTTCTCATTGTTGACCAATTAGTCATAGAAGGTTTCGGGAGGAATATGTACTTATCCTGAATGCAGGCGTTTCACAACGCGGTAATATTCACGTAAATATTGGTGTTCTTTGGAAACTACTGAACTTCATGTTGCATTTCAGAAATATAAAGATCCCGTGTGTGTTTTTCTGGATATAAGGTAAGGTCTTGACCCCCCATTTTTCAATAAACATAACAGGCAAACAGTCTTCGCTTTTGCTGATATATCCCGAGGAACGTAAATTATAAAGAAATATATTGTGACAAAAGGACAGTTGCTCTTATTAATATCACCTTTCCATCACTACATTCAAGTTACTTGCCAAAGTATTTCAGTTTATGTGCTAAATTCAAGTTGGTGATTGAAAAGAAGAATCCAATGAATTTATGGGGTTTTGGTGCATGTTATCTGCATGTGTTAGATGTATATTTATGGTAGAAAGGATTTATTAAAAGGATAGATTGAAAGAAATATCCAAATAGCAAAGAAACATAATTCTTATTTTGCCAAACGATATGATTAACGCAATCAAAATGTTCGTTTGTGTTTTTTCATATTTTAAATATAATTAAATCAAAGTAAGTAACGACAAGCAAATACAGAATTAAGGTCTTGATAAATAGTTCAAATCTCTTTGACTTCCAAAAAACGATTATTTTTTTCACTTTTCCAATTGTTACAATAAATAAGCTACAAGATGACTTTAACCTCAGGCGTTTTTACTTTGAAAACAAAAACAAGCAACACAATACCTGGTTAAACTACTACATACACTCTTTTCATTGTTCATATACTACAAAAACAACGGCCGTAATGACATCGTATGAAAAAATTCAGAGAATCCCAAACAACGCATTGTTACTATTAATAGACTCCCTATTGTATTATTTATAAAAAGACAAGGTGTGTAATGCGATTTTAACCTGCACATCCATTCGACCAGATTGTTAATCTTAGAGTAACTGGGAATGCATATTATTTTGTAGAAGTAGGTCGAACAATGATTTTTATCGCGATCCATAGCATCAAATGGTTTTTTACAACCATAACTATGCTGTACTGTAACGTACTGTAGCGTAATCTTTCTTTAAATCCGGACATTTAATGAAGGCCTGAGTGCCATGTGCTGACGTCACAATAATCACGTTCTGCAACGAATATGTAACGCTTTAAAAATAACATTGTATCTGAGCAATGTTTCTTTGGGTTGGCATGTAATCATTTTTCTTCCGAAAAGAATATTATTCATAAACAAAACTGTATTTATTTATCTTGTCTTTTGTTCCCGTATTTTTCTCAAATGAAAACTCGGATGCCTGTGCTTTAACCCTTCCAACTTGTGGAAGCATTTTGACGCAACTGCAATGGACTTATGTTAAACATTTGAAATAGGAGACATTGCTCTTAATGAGCAATGTCTCCATTTGTCACTAGCTTATCAACACTGTTCAATCACTATGCTTTCATTTTAAGAAAAAATTTAAAATATTGCCAAGTTGTTTTCAAAGTCGACTGCTGGAGATAATTTGCTTCGAATTTAAAGTTGTACAACTAATAATGTTAAAGCAGTGCACTACGAAACCAAACCTCACTTCATCTGTGCAGTATGATCTTACTCTACACTGTAGCTAAATTAGACACTGCAGGTTCCATGAAATTTCTGTAAAGCAGTATCCATTTGGATCTATAGCATGGATACGAAGGTAAGTATGTTTCAAGTAGGTGGAAATAAAAACGTCAAGTTCGTTTGTGCGAATCCCTTACCCTATTGAATTGACCGCTGTTTATAACTTATACCTAGGGAAAACATGTGGTCTGACAAGGGATGTAAGCTGGTGTCATATGACAGCAATGCCGTGCGATGTGAATGTAATCACCTGACCAACTTTGCGGTGTTAATGAGTGTTATCGACGTGGTACGTAGGCTCGCATGTTTGTTTGCACGGTGTTTTGTGTTTTACTTGATAGTGTGATTTCTATGTGAACTTCCAATACAAGCGGTATTATCCATGCACTAGTCGGAGTACTATACCCGCTACCATGAGCGAAAAAACGGGATGCCATTTTCACCTGAGTGCAAAGCAGGTATGCTATTATTACCATTTTCAAAGTATTTCGAATCTTAATCTCCCGTATTCAGACGCCCTAGTGATTGTTTGTGACTAAGCAATAACTCACTAATGCTATGTCACAACAGTACAAGAAGTACGTCTGAAAATAACACATGTATAACTAGTTGTATATACTTTCCTACGGTTATTATTCTATTTGAAAAGAAGGACAAGTTCTAAAAATAACATTCTTCGCTAACTTTGCAATCATCGATGTCAAATCTATATACCGCTTCCATAACTTTTATTTTGACGCATGTGATAATAATCTAATATTGGTCTTGTAACGCTTATTTATTGAACAGTTGAGGACCAAACGTTTGAAAATACAAAGAAGGTTGAATCAATTTATATAACATAATTGCTTTCTTTAGACATGTATAGTGAGTGGGCTTGCTATAACTCGAACATACATTTGATCGAATATATCGTGGGCTTGTTATAACTCGAACATACATTTGATCGAATATATCGTGGGCTTGCTATAACTCGAACATACATTTGATCGAATATATCGTGGGCTTGCTATAACTCGAACATAAAGTTGATGGAATATTTCGTTTGACCTTAAGCAGCGAAGCATCAGTTATGAATCCGAGCTGCTTTTTTGTAACAATAGTAGAGTCCTGTAAGTAAATGCACATGTAGTTGTTGTTAACTTAGTTCCAAAACTTATCCGAGCTACTTCTATTCCTCTTTTTTCTGTATATGATTTTCATACTGGTCGGTTCCACAGTCAACAAAGTTCACACTTAATAAACCGTTTTCGGAGTGACTACGTTCCCAATAACGCAGGCAGGTAAACGTGTAAATGAATTACAAACTTGATCAAAAGGTCAATCGAGAGAACACTCGGACATGTCGATAACTCGAAGTTATGTATTGGTCCCTTTCGAATTCGAGTTATCGCGAGTCAAATATAGTGTGGGTCTTTCATAATTACGTTTTAAATCTCGAATTTCTTTTCAGTCGGTGCACGAAAACACAGCTTTGAATGTTCTGTCGATAGTAAGCTGCTGTATTTCTATTATTTGTCTTCTGGTGACTATGGTGATTCATATCGCTTACAAACGGTAAGCTATCAATTTTATTACTAGACTTAGTTCGAACAGTAAAGTTGATAAGACGTCCCTGGTACAAATGTATGTAAACACAATTCAAACCTAGCACTTCATCTATGAATGTATTTAAACCAAACATAGATGAGTCGTGAATCATTTCCGAGGTAATATGTTGGTAAGATATAGCTTCTTTGGTGACGTGTGATACCATCCGATACAGCCAGCATGAATTACAAACAATCGCAGTATTTCGAAACGGAATAACATTACAATATTTACAAATGTTGTTCAAATCTTGCATTATTTCTTTGCTTTTTTTGTAACAATAGTATAGTCCTGTAAGTAAATGCACATGTATTTGTTGTTAACTTAGTTCCAAAACTTATTACAAACTATAACAAGACGAATGTTGATGCTAAGCCGCGCATGATTTGAAAGCATGACTTAAGGGAAGCAGATGCAGTTCAGTATATTTTAATAATATGTGCAAACGGACAGGATGTAAATATTTTGAACAAGATGGCCAAATGTCTCTTTATTTTAAACAAGAAGGCCAAGATCTGCCTTTGCTCACCTGGCTTCCATAGTCTATAATAAACTGTTATTTAGAGCAAAAATGGTCAATTTTGACGTAGAGATCAGACATTGTATATGCTACGATCTATATGCTATTCAGCATGTAAATTTAGTCATAAAAGAGCTAGTTTATCTTCAAACCGAAAACTTTTTTAATCTGCTCTAACTAGATCATGTAGATAAACGAAAACCATAGATGCTGACTTATGAACAGATATTAAATTAATTGTTAATGCCTCTTGTTTTAAGTTATGTGCGACGCTTTGGAAGGAGAGAGTAAAGTATCTTCTCCTTCCAGTTTAACAGAAGTATGATAACACAAACGGGAGAATATAAACAAAAAATGCAAAGTATTTTTAACAAGTTTAAAGATATTTATTATCAAAATTGAGCTTTTATAAAATTAAAAGAAAAAAACAGCATGTATAGTCAACATATAGCAAGTGATGAACAGTAAACCAAACAATTAAACAAGCGTAGCCTAGTGAACTCCGTAAATCAACTTACACAAAAGCGTAGCCTAGGAAGTTGGAGAACTGTTATTAAATATAAATACAAACTAAATTTGTCTAAAGTTGTGTTATAACGGTAGAATATGTTGTATCTTGTTAAATCTTAAATTAGATAACAAATTTATTCATTCATAAAGGTTGGGCTGTTTAATATATCACGAGTTTGTCTTTACATATAGTATTTGTAGGCTGCTTCCTTTTCAACTACGTTACTCGATGGTACAACATTAAAACCTATCCTATACTGACGCCGCGCTTTCGCTTCGTCAATTATTGAATCAGAATATTTCAATTAGACATTCGACATTATTTTTAGTTTTACATATCAGGAATGACCTGATCCTTGCTATAGTGCTAATTGTGTATTAGCGTATGTATGTATATACGTGCTTTCTTTTTTTAATTTCAAAATGCTCGCCAAATGGCTATATGGCCAAGTGCGAGGATAAATAACGCCCGAAAATGCAAAAATACAATTTTGTAATTTGAAGACAGTGATTATGCAGCGGTGTATTGCTTGTTGTTTTAACCCCGTTTTCAACCATTTTCAGTTATAGCACGGCGGCTATTTCACCTACTCATGTGATTCCAAACTTTTCGACCAAAGTACTCAACACTTACATATTTTCCAAGCAACAGACTGCGTTTTCACATATACTTCATATATAAGACCGTAAGTATAGTCTATTTAAACTGAAATGTCGTAGGATAAACTCATTACTAGGTCTGTTTAAAAAAAAACCAATTATAGTGTTCATCAATAATATAGTCATGTGACTGTGCGAGCTCATTAATACAGAAGATATCCACCTATAAGCCGTTCCACAAGAAAACCCACATTATTGAATTAAGTCTGCGTTATGTATCGACCGATATGCCGGGGCAGTCCGCAATGGCTAATCCGGGCCTACACATTCCTTCACAGGGGGATATAAGCATAGAGTAATGATTCTTAAAACAGATAATCGACAGGAGGCGAATAGTGTATGTCCGGGTTAGCCTGCACAGCATGTTTAAGCTGATCCGGATCGATGATTTACGAAGTTTTTACAATGATGGTTTTCTCGTGGAACAGCTCATATATATATATATATGCTGCTGTACATTATAACAACCACAGCTTTCTAAATTAGCACGTATTTGTCTTGATTAAAACACTAGCTGAGACCATATCCTTTTAACAAGCGCTTCAAATTGTCATGGCAATTTAGCAGAATGCTGCGTGTAAAGTGTAATTGAACACGGCAACTGTCCAGACCTGCTTTTGACAGTCACATTTTCCTTGAAGTCGTTCAATATACTCGGCATCCCTTGGAGGATATCGTCCGTGTATGATAACCGTTGGTTGTGAATAAAGAATTATAATGCTAACCCGTATCCCAGTTTACGCGACTTGAGATAATGTCTATGTTCAGTGTGCTGTAATGCACGAGTGTTATCTACAGTCATTAGCATTGTAGAATGAGATCAGTATGTACGTTTGTGCAGTCCCATAAGCACGACACTGTCTCGCTATTCATCAATGATTGTGCAGGCAACACTAACACAATATACATTTCTTATGAAAAGTAGTAAATATGTAAGCAACAAGAAACAAGTTACTCCATAATAATATATATTGTTTATTACATAACTGTCATAAATTTACATTGAACTATGAATGACGTAATTTTAGTATCACACAAAAAAAGTTAT
>JAUELF010254941.1:0-11665 GCA_031471495.1 Clinocardium nuttallii
GCGATATTGCTCAGTAGACAAAAAGCATGTTATAGGTTTTCTCAAGTTGGGAAATCTCTATATTTCATCATTGAGTAGTTGAGGCGTTCCATAGAGTTGCATCAAAGTGTATTAACATGTGGGAATGGGTTAACAAAGCTGTGCCCTTGGAACTCAAATGTATCATCTTTAGAGGGAGGTACAATCCAAATGAGTACCTCCTTCATATGATATGACAAGTAGAACAGACATTGTTAAAAAATCAGGTATTATCTAAGTCGCTGATCTCTTATATCAGTGATAAAAGAGTCATGCAAGTATGACAATAGCCTTTTGTTGAGTATGAAACAAAGTATAACTAGATCAGTGTGAACAGAATACTTCTACAGGTTTTTCCCTTCTTCTTGCACGACAGGAGTGTTAAAGGATGCACGGATTGATTGATACATTGGCAATTTTCGACAGTTTTTCTGTTATATCACGACAGTAGTTCCCACTTAACTTCAACATTCCAACTAACACGTTCAAGCCCATTGTTGGAAGATATTGACACAAGTCACAATCACATATTGACAACCGTCGGAAAGGATGCATGGATTGAATTGTGCATGATGGCAATTAAACATTATTTCAGGTATATCAATTCCCTGATTTTCTAGCTCCGGTACTCCAAGCATCTTCATATCTTACAACTTAAGACTTTCTGAAATAAGAGGGACAAGTGTCATGCAACTTGTCAATATATCAGGTATAGTTTTCACCCCTTATCATTGCCTTCAGCTCTATTTAATTGTTTCTTTCATTTTTAGATGTTTTCAACAACTTTTATCCGCTTGCAATCGTCTTCTACCTATTTGTTTTATGCGTATACAAATAACTAATTCAAGTTAAATATCTGAGAACGATTATCTAGATACATATTTTAGTTTTGAGACCCGGAGAAAATATAGTGGGAAATGTCGACATTGAGCAGCAAACCGCATACAGACAACATGTATCAAAATGGTATCGAACGAATATAAAACCTAGCTTGGAAATAAGATAATTTTCACTGTGAGCCATTTTACTTCCCACAATTGTTTAGTATCTATAGCAACACGGAATTATTCTAATTTGCTAGCTTTAACAGTCTAGCCATTCATCACATAATAAGATGGGCAACTCGTGCAATAGTACGTGACCGGGCCTTTATGCGGCGATCACACAATGCTGATTCGGGCTCCCGTTTGAGATCAGACAAAGCTATGACACGAAAAGTGAACGAAAGGGCCCTGATGACCATAGATCGCTCACCTGAATTAAGTATGCAATGACATTTCTAATGCAAAACACATTAAGTCAATTATTCTGCAAATATTCAAAATGCAACAAGATTAAGAGTTAACAAGATTTTCCTTCATTTGGTCTAGGGACCTATTTGATTTTACCTAATATGATTCATTTTTTGAGCATAGACTAGATATTAGCAAGACAAACATTCTGACAAAGTTTCAACCTGTTCAAAGTAAAAATGCAGCCTCCAGAGTGTTGATAATATTTTCCTTCAATTTGGCCCAGTGACCAAGCGTTTTACCCGGCATGATCCATACTCGAACTTTTCCTAGATATTATTAAGATAAAAACTCTTACCAAATTTAAAGCTGCTGGTGAGCAAGATATGGCTTCTAAACTGTTTAAAAGATTTCCTTCAATTTGGCCTTGGGATATAGTTTTTAAAAAGACATGACCAATGTTCGAACTTGGCCTACACATCATCAAGACACACATTCTGATAAACTTTCAACGTGCTCAACTTCAAAATGCCATACAGGTGGCATCAAATTAACTTTTAGTTTCAAATGACATCTACTTTTTTTCCACTGGACCATTTTAAACCAAACTTAATTTACTTGTTTAGTCTTCTTTCAAAATTGATCAATGATAAACAAAATATACAGAACTTTGGTTGATTCATCATCAGAAAGAGAAAAAAATGTTATGAATTTAATAATTCTTCTTCTCTAAATATGCTTGTTTGATTTTTTGGTAGAAATGGTCCTTTAGTTATCCTTTGAAAAATATGTTAAATTGTAGACCATGGTCAGCATGTTCTTTTGTGTAAATTTATTTTGGCCTCAACGATTCGCTTTTTATCTATCAATTCTTAGCGAATGCAGTCTTCTCACTATTCGATAAATATGTTCAACTTAGTTAACATTTTAGTTAAATACGCTATTACCGTGAATTAAATGGAATAAGGGCTACTTTTATATTCGGGAACTGCACAAATTAATTCGCTTCTGTTACAGCGACCTGTGGTAATGGCTCGGGCGCAACTGAATTCATACGGATTGGCCTTTAACCAAATAAGGGAGGAAGAGATACAAGAAGAATGTCAAGACAGGGACACACAACGTAAAGGCAAAACTGACGCTTTCTGTGATGTTTGTTTCGTGCACAGTTTGATTGTTTTAAGTAAAACTTTGGCGATTTATCTATGTTATGTATGTGAACAATATATTTGTGATAAATGCATTCAAGGACATGATGAATCTCATAATTATATCAATTTGCTAAGCGAGAAAAGTGAGAGAGATAAACGGATCGAGATTTTCCTGGATGAAATGACGAATGAAAGTGA
Organism: Clinocardium nuttallii; assembly: GCA_031471495.1. NCBI lineage: Eukaryota > Metazoa > Mollusca > Bivalvia > Cardiida > Cardiidae > Clinocardium > Clinocardium nuttallii. The sequence continues at coordinate 2,600 of JAUELF010254941.1, forward strand.
GAGAGATGTAAAGTTTGAGAGAGAGAAAGTTTCAATAGTTGATAGAGTTTATGTGAAACACGCATTGGATCAGCAATCTTGTAAAATAACTGGATATGTGGACTGAATAACACGAGGTGGGTTGTTTCTGATTATGTTGATAGTGGTATAAAACTGTTTAATGTGGGACCTAACCTTTTACAAAGACTAGTCCTTAGGATGTTACAGAAATAAAGGTCAAAAGTGAAACCACTGAACAGGACGTACAACAACTTAAACCGTTCAAACGGTTACTTGCTGAGATTAAAACCTTTTTCTCTGTAAAACGAGAACCCACTGATCAGGTCGTAATGACCACCAGTGATATTTCCGTAATGAACCGAGTTAAGCCACTTCAAAGCCTCTTAGCCGTTACATTACCACGTGAATATAGATAGTATTTCTTGATGTTACCAAAAATCCTGCCGTAATCACTAAAACTATAAAAACGGGGAATCGCTGTTATTCTATAGAGTTTAGTGGAGATAAAACTATTACCGCATGTAGTGTTGGTGGCCACAATGGTTCTCTCTGGTTTGTATCCGTGATGTCTACAGACGGAGACACGATAAAAAACATAAACACTGATATACGCGGTTATTATTTTCCTGGTCTCGCTGTTTATCTTGGAAGGTTTTATATAACTGCACCGGGAAACCACAAAATACTTTGTATGAATAATGAGGGAAAAGTAGTCTCTCACAAAGAAATGGGAGGGTCATGGCCACAAGGGATAAGTGTCGACCCTGACACGAGCCAAGTTTATATACGAGTTGTTTTCCTTCATGAAACTAGTCCGAATTCTTTTTTAATTAAATTCATTATATATAAAGTAAACATACCAATGCTGGTCTTTATTTCAATATTGATGAATAACGTTTAAACAGCAGTTGTTGGAAAATATGATAATTTGTTTTCAATACGACAGATGTCCATATCTTTGCTTTAAAACCACCGCACTACGAGTGTTCACATTTTATGATTAAACGGATACATCTTACATAGTTTAAATGTGTGTTATTAATTCACATAACCAGAGACATATACTCATGTATATACATGTCTCTGACATAACAGCTAATATAGAATGCTTTTTTTCTCTCTCAAATCAGGGACGCTGTATATAATGTCCCTGCTCAAATGCTGCTGAATAAAACATGCACTAGAGCTTTGCCTGAATTTGTATTCACTTTTCTCGTCGGTGTCGATCTTGATACGAGTTTAACATTTCGAAAGATTATTTAAAACCTTATATAACACACTAACCTTATTAAATATTTTTTTTGCTTGAAACAAATTAGGAAAAGAGCAAAATCTGAAAACAATAATTTTAGAACTAAAAAAAACCGGTTCTTTCGCACCCAATTTATTTCATACTTATCACCATTCAAATTGTAATGGAACTCGCAACCGCCATACATATATTGTATGCATCAATGATTATGATACACAATTTAGCTGATATGTTATTTCAAGTATGGTCTACTTATACTAATTATGATTAAAAAGGAGTAAGTGTATGCTTTCAGCTATTCAACCGTTTTCTCAATGTTTTAAAGGTTTTCAATGTTGCTTTTTTAAAACATAGAAAGGGTTAAATAGCTTTTCATTGCATGTAGATTTAATCCAAAACTGTATTTTTTGTGTTTTTTTTGACAAATACAAAAAAATAAAAATTCTGACCAAAATAAATCCTGAAATTTGTATGTAGAATTTCAAAACTCCAGGAATTAGTTCTTAATAAAAACATTATGGTGTGATTGTTTAGATTAATACATGTCAATAATGTATGTGTGTTAAAAAAGATTAATGTGTGTTAGAAAAAATATTAATGCAGTCTTTTCCGGCGACATTGAGGCATTGCATTAACTTTCTCTTGTTTGTCCTTTGATTATGTTTGCAGTCGTAATTCAGTAAATATCTGTTTAGGCTTCAAAACGTCATCGGGAACTATAGTAGCCCTGCTTTTGAAATTCTACCAAAGATAGTATAGATGGATTTACCTCCTTTGCGTTCAGGATCGTTCAGTTAGCATTACGACTGACTTGCTGGTGTCAGGATAAATGGACCAGACTTACTTGTAAAATACGCAAAAACTGCATTTATATAACTAAACAGCTGTTGAAAGCGACGAAAAGCATCATGCAAACAAATAGTAAATAATATAATTTAACTGATGAATAAAAACGTTAATATGAATTACAATGAAGAAGAATATTGTTATTAATGATTTTGATACCAATACATCAAATTATAGCCAACTTATTTATATCAGTTATTGTCATTTATGACAATGGTAATAGAGATCTCAAACAATATATGAGCCAGTGCATCAATTTGGCATTTCTAAAGATTGTAAGTTACTGGTTACTTACCAAGGAAACCTATGACATACCTGTCAAATTGATGAAATCAGAGTAAAACACCATGCAGACAAATATATATTTAATGAAAACAACACCGAGATTGACAGCCCGCGACAGCAACCATGTACGGGCGCATATATGGCGTGATAACTAACTTCATATACTTGATGTTCCAATTCATCACCTTCCAAAATAAATACAAACCTTTTTTCAAATGTCATTGACTAGCCTTAATATGATATCAAATATCAACTTTGTCATTTGTATACAAAAGAGTATTGTTTTTCTTAATTGTGTATATAAAGGTGGTATTTGGTCACGGCTATGGGCAACACATCAATCGAGACCCCAAAGATGATATACAATGAAAAGGAGAGACAGCTATAGAGAGAAAGAGAGACATAGAGGGAGAGATAAAAGAGAGACATAGAGGTAAGACATATATAGAGACAAAGACAGGGAGAGAGATAAACAAAGATAGTATAGAGAGAGATTTTTGCAGTGTTAAACTTAACGTAAACACGACCTTTATTTATGATAAGTTTTATTTGTAGGCATATATTGTTATAACTTTTCTTTCATTCAATTGTTAATGAATTTATCAAGACATATTATTAATCGTATTAATTGTTAATTTTTAATTTTAACCGTAGTACTTATATTTTTGCCTACATTTCATAAATTTCATATTTAGAATCTAGTAAAGTATCAGGTTGTCGTTTGACGTATGGTTTTGTGTATAAATGTTAATACTGTGAGTGTCTCATATCACGGATAAGGGTTATCCTTATTCATACATTTGGTAAATGTTTTCAAATCTCAATAGGTAGATATTAAAACATGATTATATCTGTATATCCTTCATTGAGCTACACTCATTTATAATTGTGTATCATTAACCTGATTCTGACCTCTATGTAAGTGTGTTTATTATCATGATGTGCATGCATTTTTAACAGAACTTAAATTATTTGTGCAGAAACACATGTTTGGATAAATGGCAAACAGTTTACAATTAATGAACACACAAGTACATCATACTAATTAATTTGCATCGTCACAAAGGTCAGACATTATTGAAAGTGTTGAGTAATACTTCAGCATATTAAAAGACATTGTCCATTGTTTTACGAACAAAAGAGTAAACTTTGAGACGACATGGTAAATAAGCGAAGCAAGAAGAGACATCTCAAACAGGCCACATTTGAAGACAATATACTTCATTATATGTGTTTTGAAATGTGTAAAGTTTAAGCTATTTACAGTTACCCGAAAGCAAACAGCTATATTAAATTTGCAAACAACAGGAACTTCGGTAAGATTTCTTTATATTCATTTTTTATTTCATTTTAATTTTGAAAATGTCTGTATTCATACATATGGAAAAAGAGACGAACAAAAAATGACATTATATTTCATGAGTTTGTATAAAACAAATATATTTTTAGTTACTTCATTCTGAGGCCTATCCCAACTTACCTAATTGAACCAAACATTGTTGATCATTAAAAGATTATTATATGTGTACCATAGAATGTGGTGTAGATGCCCAAATGAGGCATCAGCCGTACGCGCGTGTTGGTAAGATATATGTTTATAAAGAAGACCCCGGACACGCCTAGATGTTGTAAGCTAATTTAAGTAGTGGATTTATGTCATGATGTACTACCGGTTAATATGTGAGGTTAATATGTGAGGCACAAGTGCATCAGTCAGCAGTTCGCCTTGGCATGTGTTAGTTAGATATCTGTGTGAATAGAGCATGCCCCCAGACACGCCTAGATGTTATTAGACTAACTTAAGTAAAGGAGTTATGTCATGACGAATTACCAGTTAATATACCAGGTACCAGTGCGTGAGTCAGTAGTTCGCATTGGCATATGTTAAATAAACATCTGTCTTAATAGTGCATGACACGTACACACTGAGGTTTGATTTATGTCATGATAAACAATTGGTATACCTAACACCAGTTGATTGTTTTGAGTATTTAAATGGTATTTCAGTTAACTCAAGACAGCCAGTACAACTAACGTGAATTTCAATGTACATGACTACTTATCCAAATACATGTATATACTATACAGCCCATTTGTGTAAAACGAATGACCCTAGTCATAAATTGTATATAATCAGGAAAACCAACTCTATATATTGATATTTATAAAGTATGAATATTTTTTATAAATAGAGCTAGCCATTGCTTATTAGGAGTGGCAAAATCGGTTGTCTGTATTGCCCAACTTGTCCCAGAACCTGTACGGACGATGACATTTTATAGGGAGTTACTATATAACTTTTATACGGACAAGTGCAAAATAGCATATTGAAATCACAGCGCTGAAGGTACTAGCGATCGTGTAGAAACTCCTGCAAAGTAACAAGCAGTATCTCGGTTTAGGCCTTGCGGTTTTCAATAAAAAGGGACTCTGGTGCGGGTAGATTTGAATAAAGCTCATTCATTTGACAGTAGAATAATGTTAGTTTGCCAGAATGTTTGTCTTGGTGATATTGAATTACGGTTTAAAATGAGTCCTGATGTGTTCAAAATAAGGCCTTACCAAATTTAAGAAATATTTAGTTGGAACTCGATAGACCTACGTTTTAGCTGAAGAATGATGGATCTTCATTAGAATGTTTGTCTTGATTTCATGTAAGCTATTTTGGGGGGTTTATCACATGTGTATCGCCAGGACGCTAGGCTTTATCAAAATAAAATATTTTGTACACTCTAATTTAGAGACCACATTTTCGAATTAAGCATGTTGAAACCAAACCCTATGTTAGAATATTGCACGGATTGCACCACACGCCACCTCATCATGGTGATCATGTCTGCCCAGTAACTTGGAAATCATATGACGCATGGTTAAGAAATATGCGGGCCAGAGAAGTCAGTCATAGCAAACAGTTCTCATTTTGACATTTGTCCTCTACGAGTGCCTTGACATTTGAGGTACAGGCCTGAAGTTTATGCACGACACACCACCTCATCATGTTGAACTTTTCTGCAAACTTTATTAGAAATCCAATTATGTATGGTTAAGATGCGGGTCGGACAGACAGACTCATTGACGCACGAACACACTCACCAAACCGCCATTGTGACAGCTATATGTCGAGCTCAGAAAAAGCAGATTCGATAAAAAGTGATTTCTGACAGTAAAATGGTTATCAACAGTCAATAAACAACAGGCTACTGAACATCCCTTTCCAACATTAAACAAATTTGCAAAGGAAGAGCTGCTCCTATTGATACATTTATTGCAGCATTAAGATATATAATGTGTTTCCTGGCTCCTCACACCAGTACTACTTCACAAAACATTCTTTCCAAGTAACTGGCTGGTTTACTACAACGACTGTTAGTCCATTGGTGAAGACGAATACCGCTTGTAACAGTGACCTGTGTCAAACGTCGGAAATAATGTTGGCCGTGCTAGGGTTTAAACTAACAACCCCTGGATTGAGATAGGAGTGCCCCAGTTAAAGATCAGTCAAATAACCCTCAAACTTAATTTCACTAATAAAGGGGATATAGCTCTGGCATAACTGGAGAAAGTTGACTTAAAAGTGAGTCTGTCCCTAAAGTTATTCTCATATACAGTCACACCTGTGCTAAATTCAACCTTTGTTTAGCAATTCCCTGTCTATAGCAACCAACTTTTTATTTCTTATTACTCATTTTCTGCACAAATGACACTGTAATTAACCCTTTCCCAAATAAGACGCTTTCTGACAGATGTGTTGTATGTAGGTAGGTTTAAAGACCACCTAATTATTCTCTGTCCATGGATGGTCTTAAACTAGAAATTTCTTTAAAAGAGATAAACGTCTATCAATATGAGAAAACACTAAGAAATTGAACAAGACCGATAATACGTCATATTACTGGAAGTTACGCGAGGTTCCCAAGGGGTGTATAAGTTTCAATTGACGATACATAACTGAACTCATATCATGTTTCAAAAATAATTAATATTATATTAAATACGTATTTATTGGGGTTTTTCACTGAAATCTATTTCTTAGGGATAAGAATTAAAGTTCAGTATGCATAACATTTCATTTTCAAACTTCACGTTATTAGTGCCTCTCGTAGGATCGCCCACTTAACTATGAACCAATCTAAACGTTTAGTTCCTTTATTTCTTCGCTATTATTCATTGAATGCAAAATTTGATTGGTCTACAATCAAGATCATTTGTCTAAAACATCTAGGTCAAAACTGGCGACATACGTCTATCGACGAAAAAACGGTCTTCTCAAGTAAGAAAGGAACATATTAAGTGGAACATCTCATTTTAAACATTCCCCGCATACAAACGCTTTCTGGTGAGAAGCCAGTTTATTACTTCTGATAGAAGGTTTAAAATGAGAATTTCGGCACAAGCTTGCACAAGGAGGTGATGCCTGCTTCTTCTTCTCAAATGTATGGGCAGAGCATCTATTGTCAAGATCTTGTAAGAGTCAAGATGTAGTGAAAAGCTGCTTTTTTCCGTCTCGTAGTATTAATTTCAGTTAATTTCCATTATATAAACTATTTTAAGAAAACATCTCAACAACTCTATATTACTTCCGATTGAATCAAAATATTTCCATTTATATCCAACTCGGTTACTTTATAGTAAGATTTCACCTCGCTCGAAAAGTGTTAAATAAATGTATTTGTACTATATTGAACTTAGAATCTAAGAATACTGTAATGATTTATGAATTACTTGCCCAGAGAACGAGTCTGGCAAGATATTTATAGACAATTTTGGAATTTCCAGACTCATGCGTCATACTTTGCATAGCTGATAAAACGCGAAATTATATGTTTGACAACCCAAATATGAAGAATGTCAATATGTACATCGTCCAACTCATCAAACGCTCAATACATCTCAAATCTTAATATTACTCAGGTGCCAACCAAACGTCGGGTGACCTAACAGTGACCTGCTTACTACGTCACTCCTCAATGGGGGTATGTCTCGCGCAATTGTATTCTCTGACTCCAGACACGAAGAAGGATAATGTTTACATTTTTTAACTTAATTACATCTGAGTTCGATAGTTCGAAAATGTAACTATCAATGTTGTACCGAAAAAGGTACTGTCATTATTGTTGTTAACGAAATGCTGGAACTATTTGGCGGTAAACGTTCTGTATTAAGCATTTTTGACCTACTGCCGAAATCTCCCTATATATTGTTCTGTTGTTGTCATAGCACAGTGGCTATTGTTAGCACAATCGCCACAAAAATGGACAGAATTAGATGTTGCCGCCCCTGCACATTTTCCTACAATACCTGCATCCGAAATGAAATGCGGTTCAAACTTTATTGAAGGAATTTATAGACAAAATATTTATTTTGTTGGGGTTCAATATAATTTCAGTTATATCTAGGCGATATGTCGCTTATTCATGACCCCTGGGTAAAGAAACCAGTACTAGGCGAAGATATGTGCCTTGCGCAAGAGGACTCCGCCATGTCCATAGCATCGTGACTCTGGATCGAACCGGGAATCTCGGTTTCAAATCTACGGTTTCAAAACCCTGATGCGCCAACCACTCGGAGACGGCGGTTTCTTATATAGATGTTAGGTTTGCTTGCCAAATGGCAATATTACACGTTGCGAGGGTAATAAACAAGGCCAACAAACAACAACATGAGTTTAAAGTTTGCCGTTTTACCCCCTTTTTCCTTTTTGCGTCTCCATGTGTATGGCCATGACTCTTGTGATCTAGGAGCATTTCATTGCATGTAACAAAATGTAGCATTTTTTAGTTGAAGAGAGTAGAACAATGAGCTGGAAACATGCTATGTCTGAATGCTTCCTCAGTGTTCTGCCGAGACCGTGATCAAGCGATGTTCGAGCGTAATAATTACCAATGTCGCATAGAAAATATCTAGCCGCGATTATTGTCGCTGGATGAAAATCGTTGAGTACGAAGTTAAAGTCTTCTAAAAGTTTTTGCGATAGTGTATTGCTAACGTGAGAAATCTCAATTATCCGCGAATATTGATTAGTCAGAATTGAAGTAAACAAACATCATATATCTAATCTGAATAGCATTTCCGGAAATTCCAACCGGTGCAAAATCCAAAATATTCGCAAATTTGGACAGAACTTGATATAAATTGATTCACAAAACTGAATTGGTTTCGAAAAATCGGTGACCAGCACGAGCATCGTGGTTATTCTTAGGCCGACACAGAGTAATTTTGAAAAAACGTGCCTATTTTCCGACTCCTCCTCAAAATCGACCATAATAAACGGACAGAAAATTTCAGTCTAGTTGACTACATCATTATTTATGGTCGGACTACAGCAATTAAGAGAATGTTATGACATGTAAAATGCATTTAACCAAGGACGTAGATAAGAGGGATAAGCAACTCCATCTGTTAACAGGTTAAAAGATTACATGGAGAAATAAAATGTTCACACTTCATTTTGAATAATGACGACTAGTTTAAAAGACAGAGGTATTGTGATTCTTGAAATTTATTATTTATGTTTCAACATTATATAGACTGACATTATCTATGAGTATATAATAGTATCAGAACATGTAGTGTATCAAAATATGTGTATGTATTGCAATAATAGAATGTTTTAAGTTGCAGAAAAAAAATTGTTTGTTACTTTCATGTCTTCAATAGTTGTTGAGTTTTACTTGCTACAAATG
>JAUELF010254952.1:0-11664 GCA_031471495.1 Clinocardium nuttallii
AGGTCACTAGGTAAAATTTAAGGAATATCTTGTTGACATTTAGGTGAGCGATCAAGGGCCATCATGGCCCTCTTGTTCTTATTTATTTTTGCTAGATATTTCTAAAATAGTCTATTGCATATTTTGGTGTATGTTGGAAGGGTTAAATGATAAGAGCAAGACAAAATTGGATCCCCATGATATTATCGAGAAAAGTTCAAATGACATTAAACATCAAGGAACCAAAACATATTTCAAAATTCAATTGCTGCTGTCAAATGATATATAAAAAGGGAGACAGCCAACCCTTGACCTCATACAACAAATCTGAAGCAAACAACTTTTAGTCTGAAATATGGCAATTCTCTATAAATGAAAATACAAGTATTGAAATGAGTTGAAATATTGTGGAATAGGTAGAAATTGTGTCTTCAAAGAAATCTGACAGCCTCAGTGGTTTACTGGTAGAGCCTCCACCGCTTCAGGTATGGTATGGTTGTGGGTTTGATCCCGGGCTGGGTCATACCAAATACTCTGATAATGGTGGTAATGTCGGCCCTCCTTGGCACTCAGGGTTGCAGGTTTTAGCATTGTGACTGACTGGCTGGTGTCAGGATAGATGGACCAGTAGTACTCGTAAATTACTCGGGAAATGTTGTGATATAATTAAAAACATTGTTGAAAGCTGCGTAATCCCAATCCAAGGAATCCATCAAAATAATCTGCTACAGATAAGTAAAACGTGTCTGTTAGTGGGGAAAGGGTTAACTGAATGCAAAGTAAATTGGGTACCAGGCTAAGATCTGGTGCATATGTTGAATGGAGTTGAAGTTTTGAGCAATTTCTCCTTTTGTCACAATGTTTTCGTCTGCTGCAGAGGCGTTAGAGAATATCTGTATGTGAGAAAGGGTTAACCCTTTAAAAATGGACTTCTTCTAGGAATGCAAAGATAAATCATGGTGATTAGCAGCTAATATTATTGAACCTGTGGTCAGACCAGTGTAGATGTCCTGGCTAGCCTGTCTCTATATGGGTAACACACAATTTGGTTCCGGCAGTCAACGGGCTAAGGCATCTTAGTCCTTTCCCACATAAAGGTGCTTTCTAACGCTTCTACAGCCGACAACATTTTGATAACATTAGGGCCAAAAATAGAAATTGCTCAAATGGAGTAATTTCCTATTGTGTCAATACTTTACACTGTGTATTGTTATTAAAGCGATACATTGCTGTTTTATGGGTAAAAAAAATTGAGAACATTGCCACAATGTTTCTTTAACTTTATTCAGTATTTGTTCTGTCATTTATAGAGAGAGTTTCCATAATGTTTTCAAAGTCGTCTGCTGCATATTTGTTGTATGTGTGAAAGTGTAAAAACATGGCTGTTAAATTATTAATGGTTGATTTTTATTTTTAGAACTTGGTTGTGGTAGCTACAAGCCTGATTGCTTGGTTGATCCCAGATGTTCCAGCCGATATCAAGAAACAAATACGCAGGCAGGCTTATATTTCTAATGAGATTGTGATTAAAACTGAGCTTGTGAAGGCACGAGGGCAATCCATTGGTGATAAAATTCTGGGCGATATGCTCGTTGGAGGTTTGCTAAAGAACAGGAACAATGGAGGTACAAACGGTACCGAATTGCGTCATCGGGCAGAGAGTGAAGCAGATGATCCAAACGATACTAAAGTAACAATGGTTGACGATGTATCGGTGTCCAATATTTAACAGATGATACATGTGAATACAATTAAGGAATATTTGTGGACACAAAATTTGTTCTTCCATACCAGCGTGTTACCATAATGTTAGCAGTTTCCACTTTTATACCTAATTGATCCCCAGTTGCGGCACGATAGTCATGGTGGAGTGCTAAGGGGCAATGCACATTTTCTAGCCTAGTACTGGTTTGTTTACCCCAGGGATCATGAATAAGTGAACTGTCGCCACAATATAACTGAAGTACTGTTGAAAGCAGCATAAAACCCTCAACAGATAAGATAAGACCAAATTTAAAACAAGAAAGCCTCATCTGATGACAAAGGGGTCTTATTGCATCTCCGTCACAGAATAACATAAAATAACATACAATACAATAACATACAATGCAATAACATACAATACAATAACATACAATGCAATAACATACAATATAATAACATACAATGCAATAACATACAATGCAATAAAATACAATAACATACAATACAACTATAAATCTGCCAAAGCAGGTAAATATGTGTCTCTTTAGAAGTAAGGGTTTCAGTGAAGGCTCTGGTGAGACTCTGTACATGTATATGCAAATGGTCAGCTGTAACACTGTTCTATAAGACCCAAAATCATCAAAATCAGCTCAAATTTAGATTTTACCTTTTCTCTCTCAGTTCTGGAGACTCACGTAACAATGATGATTTAATCTTTCAAGCTTCTTATGTCTTTGCTCAGCATGAGTACCATCTGCTCAGTCCTCCAAGCAAAAGAGAAGTCTGTGAAAGTTTTATGTTTAACCCTTTCCCACATACAACAGATCTGCAGCAGATGACTTTGAAAAACATCTAGGCAAAAGCACATAAACACCCTTTAAATATAAGAAAGATAATTGAATGGAGTTAAAAACATGGTGACAAAAGTAGAAATTGCTCGTTTTGAGCATTTTCTTCTTTTGTTGCCATGTTTTCAAAAAGCTGTCTGCTGTAGAGGTTCCAGAAAGCGTCTATATGAGGGAAAGGATTCAGATGCATATACATGTATATATCCCTCTTCTTAGAAGCAGAGTTTTGACAATCTTGTGGAAAAAAGGAGAAATTGTTTTTGTTTAGCAATTTCTACATTTTTCATAATGTTTTCAAAATTTATATTAATCTTTTCCCATATACAGCAAATCTGCTTCAGATGAATTCTGTGACATCTTGGCAAAAGTGGAAATTCTCAATAAGTGAAATGAATGAATAGAGTTGAAATCATTGCAGCAGAAGCAAAAAGTGTTCCTTAAGAGCAATTTTCCCTTTTGCCACAATGTTTTCTTAAGTCGTCTGCTGCAGATGTGTCAAATGTGTTCATATGTGGTTGAGTGTTAAGGTATAGGTGTGACAGCTGTCAGGTATTGGATCGATCTTGGGACTTTGCAGAATGTATTTGCTGAAAACTCATAGACATTATATTGTTTAACATGTGACTGAGATTTTACGTCAATGCAATTTTTATATGTTTTTCTTTTTTAACATTATCAGATGCTAGAAAGCGAAAGATTAGCTTGCCTTTTTCAAGTTCTTTTTTATTCTATTGCATGGTGCATTTCGCTATGTTTTATATTTCTGTAAAATGTTTCATTCAAAAATACATACAAATCAAATAAACTTATAACCCTTTTCCGCATCAATGAATTCTGCAGCTGACTTTGAAATCATTTTGGTAAAAATATGAAAGATCTCTCTATATGAATTTATATAAAGTTATTGCAAATGGTTGCAAATGGTTGAAAACATTGTGAAAAAAAGAGTAATTGGTCATCATGAGCAAATTCCACTTTTGACACAATGTTTTCAAAAGTCAGCTGCTGCAAAGGCGCCAGAAAGTGTCTGTATGTGGAAAAGGGCGAATGCAGAATTATGAAGGTATGTATATTTCTTAACTTCATTTAGTCATAACAGATTTCCATTTAGTCATGAAATATAGAACTTGCTTTTGACCTTAATGCCTGTTGAAATTCTATGTTCAAATTAAATTATTAGTGTCTATTTTCATGCTTAATTCAAGAAAACCCACTGAACTTCTTTTGATGGGTTAAAGGGTTTATCTGTCATGATTTGATATCAGTAATGTGTTAATAATTCTCAGCCACTTTCCCTTTCCATTTGAATATTCTATGTCATTATGGAAAAATGTAGCAAACAATTATGTTTATATCTCTTCTCTTTATATATGATATGTGAATCATGTTGGCATTTATGTTCTAATTTGAGTGAACAACTATATATTTTCAAGTGTTCATAAAATAAGTGAACAAGATCCAGGAAAACCGACCTGAAGATATTTGCAATCAATGTTGATTCGGATCATCCTTTGCATGTATGCAGCCTAATCTGGATCTACACTATTCATCTATCATTCATCGAAAGTGTCAAGAAATTACTGACAAACAATTTGCAATTGTGTCAGATAGTTTTGATTGCATAGACAGATTTTTACCTACACTTATCTTAATTAATGATGCCAAGTTCGGTTTCTAAGATTACGATTCAAGTCAAGATATTAACATTTTCCAATATATAACAAATCGGCAGCAGGCAACTGTGAAACCATCTGGAGAAAATATTTCTTTATATAAAATTTTAGTTTTAAAATAGATTTGAAAATATTTTTGCAAAAGGAAAAATTGCTTACCATGAGCAATTTCTAATATGCCACAATGTTTACGAAAAGCGTCTGCTTGATAGGCATCCGAGAGCATTTGTATGTGGAAAGGAGTTAACCTTGTTTGACCCGGTGATGAAGCAAAGCATTTGAATGATGTGTTTTATGTACAGTAGACACCTATCACTATATGGAACCTTCAAGTGCTTGTGTGCTTGTCTTTGCAGGGTGTTACATAGGTCTGTCTTCTCTTTGTCTTATACTTACAACACATTTGAAACAGATGACTTTATAATCAATCATATAGGCAAAAATATGAAAAAATATATCTGTAAATGGCACCTTTAATTATTGAATAGTATTAAAAATATTGTGGCAAAAGGAGTAATTGCTTGTTTTGAGCAATTTCTTCTTTTGTCACAATGTTTTCAAAAAGTTTTCTGCTGCAGAGGCGTCTATATGTGGGAAAGGGTTATAAAATGAAAGGATGATTGACAGATGACGTTGTGTCATTCAAAATACTCCCATTAATTTATCACAATTTAAAGCAAAATTGCCAATTGTTTTCGCAGATCTTTTTACTTTCAACATACCTTGTGCAATATTTCGTGTTTCTGTGAAGTGTATTTAACCTCTTATAGATATATGTATAATCTCTATTTTGCATGCGAGTAATTTTTATACTGTTATCATGGAAATAATCTCTTAGATTCTACATCAGATCCTTTGTGTTAAGGAGCATTGATAAAACCTTCTTTTTAATCCTTTATAATTACATGTATGTCTATTGAACACGTCTATCAGGGAAAGATACAGTAATAATTCAAACTTTAAATTTGTTTGGCTACCATAGCATTAGATAAGGAACTGATTACATGTTCATTAATTCTAGAATACGAGTATCCAAATAATAGTGATTCCTTTGGTCATAAAAGAGATATTCTTGTTAAGATAAAAAACCATGTTTATTCCTTGATCTGGAACTAAACATGTGAATAAAAACGAAATATAAACTGCATGCTATTTCAATATTTTAAGTTAATTTCATTGGATACTTGGGTTGTGTTTTGTCTTTTGTATGGTATTAAGTTATATCTGATTATGTCAAACACATTTTTAAGCTAAGAAATTCCAACATTATTATTTTGTATTTGTTAATAATTAAATTATACTGACGAACAAGGAATAAAAAAAATATGTTTCATGCCCTTATGTCACTTACTATTTGTATGTGTCAAATCTGTATTAGAAAATGCCTGTATATTAGAAACACGCCAGCTTAATATGATTTATGTCAATCACAAAGCCCTTTGATTATTTGCCAACAACCCTATTGCATATTTAACCCTTTCCCATATTCAGACGCTTTCTTGTGCCTTTGCAGCAGACGACTTTTGTAAACATTGTTGCACAAGGAGCAATTGCTCATCATGAGCAATTTCTTCTTTTGCCACAATGTTTTCTTCTTTATTCATAAATTATACTTTCATATTTCTGTATTTTCCTTATACATGTACATGTATTGCTATGACATTTTCAAAGTCGTCTGCTCCAGATTTGTTGTATGTGGGGAGTATCAATCTATCCATCCAGTTGTGAACTTTGAACAATTTCCAATCTAACTAAAATTGCTAAAATCTAGTATTTTATAGATATGTAACAAATAGTCCTGAACTTTTCGAATTTAACTCAAATTGTTCTAGCATATAACATATGGAACAAATAGTGAGCAGTCCAGAATGAAATGAGACTGTACACTATGTAGACTTATCTTTCTCATCTCCGTTTACCATGATTTTGTTAGTGAATCTATTCCTTTATTTACCATATTATATATATTTGTACTAGACGTATTTTTATACACATGAATGTATGAGACTTATGTAATTACATGTATAATGATTTTGTACCATATGAATAAATATTAACCGCCACTCTTTTAACCCTTTCTCTCATACGCCAATTCTGCAGCAGACGACTTTGAACATATTTTGTCAAAAGATTGAAAATCTCTGTAATTGAATGGATGACCTATGACTAAAAGTGGAAAACATTGTGGCAAAAGGAAAAATTGCACATGTTGTGCAATTTCTTCTTTTGTCACTATGTTTTCAAAAAGCCGTCTGCAGTAGGCGGCGTCTGCTGCAGACGAGTCAGAGAGCGTTTATATGAGGGAAAGGGTTAACTCTTCCCAATTTGCAGACTTAAATGAAATGTGCAGCACACATGTTTTGCTAACATTGCAGCAAATGGAAACATTGATCACTATGAACATCTTCTCCTGTTGCTTACAATGTTTTCAACTGTTTTCTTAATCCAGGTTTTCCCCCTTCAATGTTTTTGAAGTCTGCTGCAGATTATTTAGTCTACGTGCCACAGGTAAACCAACCCTGTTCACCTATAAAATATTCTCAAATTGGGGAAGTTTAAAAATAGCATCTATGATATAATGGGATTAATTAAATCTTACCTCGGTTTGTAATGGAATCTCGTTATGTGGTTTTCTTCCTGTCAAGTGTTCACGGAATACACTTTAGATTTACTTTAACAAAAATATTTAATAAATACTCAATGTAATACGCCTGTTTTATTTGTTGTATTTGATTACCATGGTATTTAATGTTCATAACCAAAGGCCACATATGGCTTAACCCTTTCCCATGTACATCAAATCAACAGCAGGCAACATTGGTAACATTTAGTCAAATATTATGGAAATATTCTATCAACGAAAGAATAATAATTGACTAAAGTTGAAACATTGAGACAAAAGGAGAATTTTCTCATGAGATTTTCAAAAGTCCTCTGCCGCAAATGCGTCAACATTTGGGAAAGGGTTAAATGAAGAAAAAAATTGTCCAATTACCCAATATTTTAATACATTACGTACGTCCAAACTTACATTAAAGTATGACCCTTTCCCGCATACAGACTATCTGACACCTCTGCAGCAGAGGACGTTTGAAAAGATTGTGGAAAAAGGAGTAATTGCTCCTGAGCATTTTCTCCTTTTCCCACAATCTTTTCAATTTTATTCAATAATTGTTCAATCATTCTTAGAGAGTTTCCATATTTTTTACTAGTGTTTTGGAAGTCGTCTGCTTCAAATTTGTTGTATGTTGGACAGGTTTGAATATTGATCAAGAACCCACCAAAGTTGTGCACATGCCTTCATAATTCGATCCGTGCTCACACTATCCATTGCACTCCCGTTGATGACCAAGATCGATAACGAGTCTAGCAACTCGCTCTATGGTTTCGTCTGATGAACTGCGTTTCTCTGCTCTTGTCCCTTTCCCATGCATGACAAATCTGCAACAGACGACATCGAAAAAATCTGGTAAATCTCTAAATGAAAGTTGAATCATTGAATAGAGTTGAACATATTGTAGCAAAAGGAGATTATGCTCATTATGAAATAAGACCCGTTCTTTCAGATCCCCTTTTGTTGTGTCGCCAGGCATCCACATTTTTTACAACTAGCCACTATGGCTTGAACACAATTTGAGAGGGTTCCCCGAGGAGCATTTCTACCATCTTATCTTGGAATCAGACACATAGAGAGGTGAAGTTTTTAAATCCCCTTTCTGATGCCACGCCAACCAAACGTTCTACATAGAAGTATAATTGAACAATTTTTTAAAGAGGGCCGACCACCTGAGTATCATTCCTGTGAAGTTTGCTAGAGGTTGGTCCAGTTGTTATGGAGAAGATGTCATTTGAAACTATACCGACTTAACGAGGGACGGACACCCTTGGGCTATGTTTCAGCCCTTAGATGGTACCTCCATTGTTTTCAATCAAAAGAATAAGTTTTTTCGTTTCTTTTATCTTGGGCCACACCTTTAAATAATAATCAAATCGTGCACCCAGACAGACTGACAACGGACGATATACAGAGAGTGTTAACATATATGTTTTGATCCTTTGGTTCTGGTGATCTAAACACACGTTTAACCCTTCCCTCATACAGACGCTTTATGATGCTCCGCAGCAGACGACTTTTTGAAAACAAAGTGACAAAAGAAGAAATTGCTCAAGACGAGCAATTTCTCCTTTTGCCACAATGTTTCCCACTTTTGCATAAGGTGTATGCGGAAAAGCAGCAAGTTACTTGGAGAGACTGCTTTGTGCATATATGGAATGAGGGAGTCGGCATAAAACACGAATAGGAAATTCTGGCCGCCATTATATGAGTGAATATTTTTTGAAAATGTCGTTAAGCCCAATCAATCAATTAACCTCTCTCGTCAACTTACCGATTTCTCACACATGTAACATTCCGTTATACAGCTTATGTCCGTAACTTACCGATTTCTCACACGTGTAACATTCCGTTATACAGCTTATGTCAGTAACTTACCGATTTCTCACACGTGTAACATTCCGTTATTCAGCTTATGTCAGTAATATTTTACTGTTTGGTGTTTGACGCCACGTGTAACATTCCGTTATTCAGCTTATGTCAGTAATATTTTATTGTTTGGTGTTTGACGCCGAATTTCAACAATGATCAGTTATGTCGGGCGTTTTAAGTTACGACCAGTCAGCAGAATACCCTGTCACACCTAGCCGCGTTGCCACTGCGATTGCACGGCGTTGTTAAATTTCCCAGAGCGCCATGAGATCGCAGGAGAAATTGATATTTTGTTATGAAGATGGCGATGTCACGGCGTTCTCACGGCGACCTTGACGTTTCTACGGAGCTCCATGGCGTTTTACCGCGTTCCTTCGGAGTTCTAGTTGGCGATAATCTGCGCTCTAATGGCGCTCTCACGGCGCTTCCACTGCATCGAGTTGTCATGGCGAGCGCACTGCACATGCACTGCGCTTTCACGGCGCTCACACTGCGCTGACGGCGTGTTGTTTTACACAACCTATGAGCACGATATCACCATCAGTTCTCCATTCTTCCATTTGCTCTCGAACAGTTGAGACCATGCCCGCAAAACGAGGTGTAAAGGTGAAGCAGGAAGAGCGTCTGCATCATCCTGGATCTGCTGGACCTGCATATGGGCAAGCAGTAGCCCCGCTTGCTGTTGCACATCAGTAAAATGAATGTTTATTAGCATTAAACTATTTTGTTGGGTTGGTTCATTGCCATGCAAACACCTGTTGACGCGGTAGAATCCCAATGATCGCCGTGGCGGCGACGTACAATCGTTGTAAAAGCGCAGTAGAAAAATAAAACTCGTTGTAAGCGCAGTAGAGACGCAATGTCATCTCAGAGAACGCCGTACGATCGCCATGCAAGCGCCACCGATAACCTTTGCGTTCGCACTGCTACCTCTCTGCGCTCTTATCAGAACGCCGAGCGACGGCGTTTGTTTTGGGCATGCTCAAAGTGCGCCCGTCGCTCGGCGCTCTATGCGATCCCACCTCGTTTACTGGCGATGCCGCGACGATGCTTTCGATTCCACTGGGCGCAGATCGGCATTCTGGATTTGTCTTGGACGCAGTGGGAACGCGGCCCTAGTGTGATAGCCCTTTCACGCTGCAACCCTGCGCGCCAATGAGGACAGCCATTTATACCATTGTGATAGAAAGCTAAGCTACCATAGTTTCAGTTGAACTTGACTTGAATGACTAAGGACACTATTTCTATCTGCCAACAACTTTAAACTGAATTACGAATGCAAACATAGGCAAAATAAAATAAGTAAAATAAATTCCAATTATTCTACGTAACCAAATAAAATTACAAGTCTCCAAATGTGTAAATATCATATTTAAGTTTACTAAATTATTAGGATATCACTATTTGTTAATTGTAATGCTTTGTTCCCCCTTGTAAAATAAATAGTTTAACTATTTCTACTTGTCATTCTGAAAGGATGAAATATGCCCAATTAAACAAAATATTTTCCTCTGAATTCGATTGTCTGATACAAATATAATGTGGTAGAAATGTTCATTGGATGACCCTCTCGAAATATAATCTTATCAATTGGTTGTTAAACACAGTAATCAGACAGATTCAGAAAAGGGACAAAGTGACCAAAAAAAACCAACTACATTCTTATGAAAGTGCTTGTCTGATTTCAAGATAATTTTGAAGAACTATTTATTCAGTGACCGTCTAAATGTTGTTAAGTCTAATTGATTGGCTGAAAGTCTGAAAGTGATAGAAACCGGGTGGCATCTGAAAAGTAGAAATTGAACTTTAAGCTTTAAATGACATCTCATCCTTACCCACAAGACAAATTAAAAGAAAACCGCCACAGAAATGTTCTTTTGGCGGTCATCTCCTTAATTATTTTCAAAGATATATGTCATGTAGAACTCTTGTGTGTGCGGTATCAGAAAGGGAGTAAAATGCCCAATGTTTAAAATTCTTTTCCTCTAAATCCGCTTGTCCGATTCCAAGGTTATGGAGTTATGTTTCTTCAGTGACTTTCTTCGAACAATTATTCAAACCATATTAATTGATTGAAAAAAGGGCAGCGAAGTGGCTTCATAAAAGGGCAAAATGAACAAAATGGCTTGTCTGATTTGTTCCTTCAGTGACCCTCTTCATAATTATTTAAGCCATATTGATTGGTTGAAAGACATAGTTACCAGGCGACATCAGAACATGGGTAAATTGAACGTTAAGCTTCAAATGAAACCTCGTCCAAATCCACTGGGCAAATTTCAATAAGCTTCACAGGAATGTACCTTTGGTGGTCATCTTCCAAATTTGAATTGTGTTGCAGCGGCAGCAGGAAGGGAGTAAGGTAAACTAAAACTGT
Source organism: Clinocardium nuttallii (assembly GCA_031471495.1). NCBI lineage: Eukaryota > Metazoa > Mollusca > Bivalvia > Cardiida > Cardiidae > Clinocardium > Clinocardium nuttallii. The sequence continues at coordinate 11,065 of JAUELF010254952.1, forward strand.
AAAACACAGCGGTTTTGGTAGCTTACACTTCTTAGTTTACTGTTAATATTGTAAACATTTATATTTCGCATTAATATATTGCATACTCTGAATGCATCTGTAGGTCTAGTTCAGTCAATACATAGGATGTCACTGTAATGGTCATGGTGGGATTTCCATAGAGCTATTGGGTAATATGATCATTAAAAAAAGTACCATGTGAACTGAATGATATATTTGCAGTTAGCGACAATTAATTTTCACAAGATCAACAAGAAATCATAGTATGATCTTGGAAACATTTCATTATAGCATGATGCATTATTACATGTACTTGTCTGTCATGGTAATCGCAATTCTACCTTCGGTACTTTCAGTGCTTTGGTATGACCCGGTCGGGGATCAAACCCGCGACATCCCGCACACGAGGCGGATGCTCTACAAGTTAACAACCGAGGCGGTCTATTATTACGTGAATGTTGTAAATACTGATCAGACAGTGGATACCTATTTCCCATGGACAAGCCCATATGAGCCGTCTCGTGAGAAAACCAACATAATGGCATCTGCGTAATGTATCGACCAGATCAGCCTGCGCTGTCCGCGCAGACTGATCCGGGC
>JAUELF010254962.1:0-11663 GCA_031471495.1 Clinocardium nuttallii
TGGTGTGAGTACACATCTTAACTCTAGACTATGGTGTGAGTACACATCTTAACTCTAGACTATGGTGTGAGTACACATCTTAACTCTAGACTATGGTGTGAGTACACAAAACAATCGTTTCTCACGACATAACGTTTGGATGTCAAATAAAGATGTCAAATAAAGATGTCAAATAAAGATGTTGGAACATGCAATATACCAATTATCTGGTTCTTTATAAGCTATAGATAGTTCATCGGCGACTATCAGACACATGTTTAATGTCTGACAAATATTGCCAATCATGATACACTTTCTCACATAGAAAGTTGTCGTTCCTTGAGCCCCTGGGTCGTAATGAGCCTTGCTTTAAACGACACTAGCCTATTTTAACAATCGTACATCATATCAATGTGTACATCCATAAGTTATGGTATATACGCACTGTATACCAGAGGTTTCTTCGATACTTTTTAGACTTATCAGCGACCAGGTCAGACAGTAGCTGGGATGTAGTGGTAAAGCGTCAGCTTAAGGTGCGGGATGTCGCGGGTTCGATTATAAATGCTCTTTAAATATTGGTAGTAATTGTTCTCGCACCTTTGTCTTCATGAGTTTTGGGTAAGCATTACGAATGACTCGCTGGTGTCAGAATAAGTGGACAAGTAGTACTGATAATTTACCACGGAAACGTCTTTATCAAACTGAAAAAAATATTAAAGGTGGCCTGAAAGACAATGCAATATGTTCATATCAGAAGGTTAGTATTTCTGGAGCATTATTCAACTAAAGATACCTGTAGCTCGGTCTCCCCGTACGTATGGGCCTGTTCTAACAGTGAACACACAGAGTCCGCAGCTATCCCCTCGCGCAGCCTGCCAACGCAGATCTTAACAAGGTCCCCAATCTGGTACTTCTTTGCTATATACAGTAGTGGTGTTAGCGTCTGGGCGGTAAGTTCTACTTCGTCCGTATATATGAATCTAGATAAATTATATTAATCATTTCCAACACATAACATAACTTTGTAAACATCTAAAATATGTTAAACCTCTATAAATGAAAGGTTAATCATTAAATAGAGGAGACAATATTGTGGTAAAAGGATAAATAGCTCATATGAGCAGTTTCTCCTCTTTCCATAATGTTTTCAAAATTCGTCTGCTTCAAAATTGTCAGATTAATGCGGATTAATGATTTATGATGACAACCGATTTGCATTTGCTGAAATTGTATTTTCAGTTACAACCATGATCCCACGGGAATCGAACCTTGGGCCTCGTCATCAAACGGCTAAATGCCAGTTAGATCAGGGTCAAATTAGGGGACAATCTCGCAGACAATAAGCTCGATAAATATAAAATGTTAGAACTTACTTTACGTTCTATTATAATACAATTCATCTTAAACCAATTGGCTAGAGTATTTGGTTTTTACTTTCAACAATCTCTCAGTTATATCACGGAGTACCAGTACCACTGGTACCAGTCAGTCGTTATAGTAACCCTGCAAGCCTGAGCGCCAAAGATCACAGCCATTACTACCAGTTTTAAAGGATTTTGTATGACCTGACCGGTGAGCAACCCGCAATATTCCGCACCGAGACGAATCTAGATAGTTATGTAAGGTAACCAGTTACGCGGTAAGAATGTTGTGTGGAGGACATGTCCGAGCTAGCCAGGAAACACACACCAGGTGAATTTGCAGCCGTGATTTACCGAGCTGAAATTCAGTTGAAAACGGTATTAAACTCCCATCAACGACCTTTCATAACTAACAGTAACGGGTATGCATACGAGGTAGAGGCGTGACCCTGGCATATTAAATGTTTGAGATTATACGTTGGTTCATTGTAAATCATATTTACATCAAGTAGTAACAGAGCTGTGGATAAAAAGCACTTCACGTCGAAACGTCAAAACATATTACAGCATGACATAGCACGTACAAATAGCGCCAAGTTGCCCGGGGTCTCTCTTCAAACCTTTCCCACATAAAGACGCTTTCTGATGCATCTGCAGCAGAAAACTTTTAAAAACACTGTGACAAAAAGGAGAAATTTATTAAAACGAGCAATTTCTACTTTCTCCACAGCGTGTTCAACTTTATTCAATTATTAAAGTAGAATGTTTATAGAAATTGTTCACATCTTTGCAAATACTTTTCAAAGTCGTCTGCTGCATATTTGCTCTATGTGGGAAAGGGTCAAGTAGGTTAAAGTTGCGAACGTTTATCACAGAAGGAGTGGTACTCAGTCAAAACCACGTGCTTTCCAAGAAGCAGTTAATGTCCTTTATCTATTTTAACTTTCCGCACACCTTTCTGCAGCAAACGACCTTGAACACTTACATTACTATATTACGTATCAACTAATAACGGATTGACCATTCAGTAACGTTGAAAACATTGTAACAAAAGGGAACATTGCTTATGATGAATAATTGCCCCCTTTTGTCACAATGTTTTCAAATGCTGCATATATTTTCCAAAGTGCGCCTGTATGTGTGAAATGGTTTTGTTATAAGAGAGATATGTCACGTAGAAGAATGGCTCCTTTTCCCGTACCAGATGCACTTTGACGTATTTATTGTCAAAAGGTGAACGTGTTCATAATGACTCTTATTTAAAGGAAACACACACACTTCATTATTTATAGACATTTTCTTTATTTTGTCCAGTCGTTTGCAGAAGATGCATTGTAATTCGTTTGTGGGGTAATCAACCTAAGAGGAACGATCAAATGTCATACATGATCTCTCTTTCTTTTAAACATTTGTAATTGATACATAATTAACATATCAAAAGTCAGAGTCTACACAGTTTGCAGTTCAGAACAAAAAAATATTTGCACACAATGTAAGTATTACCCTTTCACATACAATAATAACTCCTCAGCATACGACTTTGAAAATATCTAGGCAAAACAATGATTGCATAATTACTGAAAAATCATGAAAATAGTGTGATAAAAGGAGAAACTGCTCAACTTGAGCAATTTTGAACACTTTCTCCTTTTGTCAAAATATTTTCAAAAGTCGTCTGCTGCAGAGGTGTCATAAAGCGGACAGTTGTACGCATCTTTTGACGCAGTAAATATATTTAACCTTTCCAACATACAACCATTATGCAGTAGTCGGTCGACTTTGAAAGCAAAAATATAGACATAATCTATGGATAAAAGTATACTTATGGCATAGAGTTGAAAACATTGTGGAAAAAGTAGAAATGTATCACAATGAGAAATTTCAACTGCCGTCTGCCGAAGATGTGTCAAAATGCATCTGCAAGTAGGACAAGGTTAAACACTCAATCTTAACTATGTAAAACGTTATATATTGGAAATTAATCCTATTTCACAAAAGTGTATTTTTTTTTTGTTGCCTTATCTTGATTGAGAGGAATTAAACGCCCGCCTTTATTTGAACGTTAAATACATGAATCGAGATAAATTTTCATTAAATTTAAAACTGTCTATTTACCGTTAATAATCCCACCCCATTCAATATATGGGCATCTACCGATATCTAGTATTACTCGACAATATTGACCTGATCATGCAGTTAGTGTACATATATATATATGATGTAGATCTAAATGTAAATGTTTGTTCTCTATGCAATGACATTAAACCACGACGACTGGCGATTTGCGAACCAACCGTAACGCAAATTACGACCAGTGAAGATCCAGATCAGCCAGCACATCCGTCCGTGCAATCTAATTTGGTTATCTTTTCGCCAATTAATCCTAGAAGGATTAGTGACAACTTAATCTTTTCGAAACAAAGATGGACTGCACTTAGATATCCGTTGAATGATTTTAATCTTGATAAAGACCAAGTGGTCGAACATTCGTTAAATAAAGAGTTGTTATCATATATAGTGTTTACTGACTTTCTTCCCTTAGGAAGACATATTATACAAAGTATTCCGCTTAAGTTTTTGCCGCAGATCGGTATCTACCGTTAAACATGTTTTTACATGTACAATTTGCCACCACTATTTATAACATACTGATTTATATAGTTGGCTAACACTTTGATCTGGGTCGTCTATATTCCCCGCATAGTATGCCACACCAATGTTCATGGTAAGCATATTCATCTGTTGCCACAATGTTTTCAAAAGTCGTCTGCTGCTAATGTGTCTGTAATTAGATATGGGTAAGTGACATCCCGATTTGACAAAAGTTATTTCGCCACAACGCTGATGGTGCTACTCTCTTTCTGTCTTTTATTGAAATATACATCGAGGACTAAATAAAAAGTAGACGTTAATGTGACGACCCGGGTGACACTGTGCGGATGTACGGGCTCGCACGTGACTTAGCTGTTCTCAGATGCACCAAGACCCACTAAAGATCTCCCTACCGGTAAACTAATATGGTGTGTTAAATGGGTTAATTCGACTGGTTTTTTTTTAAATATAAAATTAAATTAATAAGGCGGTTACATTATTAGACTTATTAAGAGACGTCATTAGCCCGTACTCCTGTCTCATTGTAAAATTAAGTAAGCACTGCTGTATGTACAAAAGGACATTTAAACTGCGTTGATAGCTTTTGCAGGGACGTTGTAGAGCGGTGAAATATGGAATCTTAATACAGTTGCCCGCGAAACTTAAACCAGAATTTGTAGGTGAAAATGGGGCCCTAACTTGCATTATTAACTCGATAGCGCTATCGTACTTGCTTATTTACATACGTGTGATAGTTGAGAAGCCTCGTAAAAAGTGGCAATGCAATACATCAAGTAGTAACCAAGCTATGATCTAATATTGGGAAAGTGATTGTACTTTATAACTGTACAGAGGTCATGTTTTATTACTCACTGTAATAGCCAAATTAATGCTAAAATATAATGAATGGGGAAACAATTTTTCTTCAATCCTTATATGTCTCTTACCAATATCAGTCATGACATAAAGTATTTTAAGCTTTCTGCGATTTGTCAGTTTAAGAGATTCATCTTGTTGCATTCCGAGATGAACAGCTCTATCATTTTCGTGAATATAAGATTTGCCAAGTAAACTTTTGATAGGGGCATTCGTTCTTTTGTTATTGTTGATAACACGACAGAGATGTCATCTATTATCTAAATGTTCAAGTTATTTATGTAAGTCATTTATGACGATAAGATAGTAAATATGGAGGTTGATTTACGCTGCGTTTTCCCGGGACCGGCCTTTTGTCATGACATAGCAATCCAGATTCTTATAGGAATCCATTCTTATTCTCCATTATTTCCAAGTTATTCCTAGATTATATAGTTGCCATACCCCCTATCAAAAGTACATTTAAACTCAATGCCACGAAGGCTTTATCATGAAGATCCGCGAGTTCGTATAAAGTTTCCTGTAAGCAACACACGGTTGTTATATTACATAGCCCAATTTTAAAACCCCTTTGTTTGTGGAGATGCAAGGATTGTTTTATTATATAATAATATAGGATGCATTCTTTCTACAAATATCTTCTCATATATCTTGCAAAATGTCGGTATCAGTGACATTGGCCGATTAATAGTAGTGTAGTGTTTTTAGCTTTCAGACAACCTGTAAATCGGTTCTATTACGCCAAAAGTGAAAGAACTCTACATAGTAATGCACTTTCGGCTGTATAGTTTATATCCTTGTATTTTATGTCTGGTTTGTGTTGCCGGGTTTTCCCTTTTCCCGGAAAATATTGTAAATACTCACTCTGTGTTGGTGTATAATTGTCATTTACACCATTGTTTTATGCAGTTTTCGAATTCACCAAAGTCTCGTCTGTCGTTTTATTTAATCGCCCTAGTATAAGTATAAGTGATCGACGTCATGTTTCTGTTTATCTTCGTCTCCGGTGTCTCCAGACCTGCTTCGCAATCCGTTTACCGATGCCAATGTAATCGATGGGTTAACTAAGATCGAAATTGTGTCTTTAGCTTTGTTCACAATAACTGCATGGTTATGTTTAACTACATTAGATACAGCTGCAAGATCAGATGGCAAGTTCATCAGCAGGGTCGTTATATCCGGTATTTCATCAACAGGGTCGTTATATCCGGTATTTCATCATCAGGGTCGTTATATCCGGTATTTCATCAACAGTGTCTTTATATCCGGTATTTCATCAGCTAGGGTCGTTATATCCGGTATTTCATCAGCAGGGTCGTTATATCTGGTATTTCAATCGTTTTAAACTTGGACATGAATTATTCTATTTTGCACACTGTGCAAATCGTTCTATATAATCTTTAATATAGTCGGTATTATTCTTACATAGTCGAATAAGTACAGCAATGTATACACCCTTCGGCTGATTGTCGATTGCCCGATCTAAGAACTATTTTTGTTTAACCACTTAAGAGATAGTGGTGTTCCCAGAACTCTATACACAGTTCAATCGTAACATATACCAAGGGCTTGACGTGAAACAGTTGTAACTAAAAAACTTATTTTGAAAACCCTTCTTCTTTAGGGCCAATTTTGACCCCTTTGTAAAACAATGCAAATTTAGGTGTCATTGCTCAGAACAAATGATTTAACGCTTATAAAGAATGTATGGCGAGTTGATTAATCTTGTTACCAATTTTAGTTACAACCGTTTCACGCCAAGTCCTTGAGCCTGTATCTACGAAATCCTATTGTGCCATTTCCCTTCATTATTTCCAGCTAGTGTTCACGTAAGTCGATGAACCAAATATGTATAAGTGTCTCTATCAATTTTCATTAATACTTTACCACATGCATACTTATAGCCCTTATTTGCAGCACATTATATTATGCACGGTTATGTTATTCTGGTTAAAGTTTTGCTTGCATGCAACTACATTAAAGTCCAAATCTCAGTAACTAATAATCGGTGGATAAACCGAGTGCGCTGTCTTTTTCGGGTATCATATCTGTTACTTCAGAGATATTGAAAAGGGTGATTATAATCTAATTAATCGGCCTTGTTACACGCACAACTTCCTATGTTAGTTGCTTTCTTTGCGCATTTGTAAATTGTATTCCACGGATTTCCTCCATGAACGGATGACTGCTTATTCATTTTAAAACTGTTATACAAGGATAGACAAAATTAATATAATGCCCATGTACCCTTTCCCTGTCAAAACAATGCAAATTATCATGAGCCAGCTCGTAACGAACTGTCTCTCTTGAAATCAGCATTGTCTGCTACAAAGACATTAAACTTTTCCAAATTTCTGGTTGGACGAAAAATGGAGTGGTCGAATTAACCAACATGGAAGAGTCGACTCTGTGATATTCGGCAGTGAAATAGTTAAAACCCATATGAATTTACACTATATTGGTGTCATTTAAAACTGTATATGTGTATATATATTTATGTCAAAGATTACAATGAAATCCCTTCTTCATTTCAATACAGATCAACACAGTTTAACCTCCGAATGTCCAACTTTCTTCAGACGTTACAGGTTAAGCATCCTACATGCATATCACTGAAATGGTTACCTCTAAACTCAGTTTGTACACAATCGGGCTCAGCTTAAACTGGTTTCAGCCGAGCCTCGGTAGCGCAGTCAGTTGAGAAGCGGGCTGTCAATCCAGGGGTTGTGAGTTCTAACTCTAGCTCGGCCAACATTATCTCCGACTTTTGACAAAGGTCACTGTGACAAGCGTCATTCGTCTTTCACTAAAGAGCTAACAGTCTATGTGGAAAAGCACAGCCAGTGGTTTAGGAAATACCTTGTGTGCAGTACTGGTGTGAGAAAACTAGGACACATATGAGCAAGTGAACTTGCCGCCGTGATATGACTGAAAATAGGTCGCAAACGGCGTTAAATCCCAATCAATCAATCAACTTATTGTCTATCTTTCAGTATCAGACTATGTCAAACTACCAAACATGATAAATTCAGACATGATACATATTAACATTGTCTTAAGCTCATTGTCAAATATTCAATGCTGTCTGGTGAAGGTATACAATCACGTCTAGGCAACCTCAGTTTTTGTTCTGGACAATTTGGCTGTATATCAGCCTGGTTATGGATTTAGTGTGTATACTTTTACTTATAAACACACAATTATCTAAAACCTATGTTGCAACTGTTGAAAATGTACCACGGTCGAATTCGACGAAATGGATGAAGTGCACTCACAACTTTGTTCAGAAGCTGACGACTGAACCTCTTTAGCTCGAGCACGATACACTTCTTTCTTTCCAAACAGGCATACTGTTGATGCCTTTACCAATACCCATACGACAAACTCTGAAATTGACCCACGGACATTCTGCAATTACAATTACTATCGAGACGATGATGATATACACCGACAATCCGGTCGAGGAGTTATTTGTCTTGCCTCTCTGAAGGTTTTTGCGTTCTTTGGAGTTACGTTTGAGAGCTCTGAACATTGCACAAGAGAAGACGACCAATAACAAACAGGGTAAGAACTTTAACAGGGCAAATCTTGTCCATAAATATAAGCTTTCATAAAGCCTGCTATCTCTGACCCAGCTTTTAAATACAGTATCACATGTCACAATAACCTGACCTGGGTATTGATCCTTCGAAATAGCTATGACTACAAAGTCAATGTCCAGAAATCGTGGAACGTGATAACCAATCGCTGCGGTAATGATACAGAAGATAGTTAACGTAGTTTTCTTTAGAGTAATGTGTTCCTTAGCACTAAATGGTCTGCACACACAAATGCATCTTTGCAAGGAGAGTAGCAATGTCAACCATAATGAGATGGTATGTGGAATTGAAGAAAGTCTTTGAATGATCAACATTGTGTTACACGATTCAAACGGCATCGTATCAAAGTTTGCGTCTGTCTTGTAAGAAGCGTACACATTTTCTGTCAACGCACAAGCAATAGTCCCAACGTCGGAGAACGCAACACTTATTAGAAGGATGGTTGAACATTTGTTCATCTGCAAATTATTCCCATGTCGCCGTATGAGAAGGTATGAGAACACAGTGGTACACAGTATAAGGAATGCCAATACCACAGATACAAACAATTTCCATGATTCGTAAACATACTTAAAATCACCGTACACGGCGATGTTCGTGTGAACCCGTGCAAGGTTACCGTCGATTATTGTAAACCTGTCTTCAGCTTCTTCTTCTTCATCATTACGTATGACTGGAGCTGCATACATTACCCAGCCTTGCTCGACAGGGTGATTCGGTCCCTGCTTACGTGTTGTTTGAGTATACAATTTCATGGTGGATATACGTTCAGTTTGCAGTTCGTACATGGAGGCGGTGGTGATCTTTTGTATATCAATAGGTACTAATGATGTCAGAATCAGCGAATCGTAATAATAATTTTCTGTTAATAACCGTGGCGTCATTGGTGATATGGACGGGTTTATTTTACTGAGTGTTATTGTACGCAGACGGGGCGTTGTTCGGCCTGTTACTGGACCAGTGAATGTAACAAGCTTACGTGTAGTTCTGTCACGGGTCAATGGTTGCGTGAATGTCGTTGTTCTTTCTACAGACAGGTGCGTAAGCGTTCGCAGCTTATGCATTGTTACATTTACCCCCGAAGTAGGTTTATATGCATGTACACTTGGTGTTGCAGACGGATGCGTAAACGTTCGCAGTGCAGGCATTGTTGCACTTTCTTCCGATGTAGGATTATGTGTAGATACACTTGGCGCTGTCTTTTGCAACGTTCGCAGTTCAGGCATCGTTGCACTTTCCTCTAAAGAAGGCTTATGTGTAGGTACGTTTGGCGTTGTGTAGAGTTCAGGCATCGTTGCACTTTCCTCTAAAGTAGGCTTATGTGTAGATACACTTGGCGTTGTCTTTTGCAACGTTCGCAGTTCAGGCATCGTTGCACTTTCCTCTAAAGTAGGCTTATGTGTAGGTACGTTTGTCGTTGTCTTTTCCACAGACGGATGCGTAAACGTTCGCTGTTCAGACATTGTTGCACTTTCCTCCAAAGTAGGCTTATGTGTAGATAAACTTGTCGTTGTTCCTTCCACAGATGCATGTGTTAATGTCCGTAGTTTAAACGTCGTTCTTATTGCAGATGCACGATCAAGTGTACGTAACTGGGTTGCTGACGTTTTTCCCGTAGGTGACCGATTAGATATAGTCAACTTCTGTGTTGTATTATATTCTATGGTGTGCTTTAATGTTTGTGGTTTTCCTGTCGATTGCTCAGCCGTTGAGATGATAAATGTACTTGGTTCAGCCGTTGATTGTACAACAGAATTCTCTTTAGCAGTTTCCGTTGTTTGTCCTACAGATGACAGTCGTGATAGTGTTGTTAACATATGTTTACCAACACGTGTAAGAACAAAGGGAAACGTAGAATTTTCACCGTAGCCTGATGTACTATATATTATACAAAACACAACTATAAATCTTAAATCCTTCCTTAACATCATTGCGTCTTAGTTGTATATATCCCGAACTACAATGTTTCAGATTTCCTTTGATCACTGATTTATTAACAACAGACATTAAATATTTCTGTCATATTTCATGACCTCTGTTAACCCTTTCCCGACAAGGACGCATTTCGACAGAAAACCTTTAAAAATATTGTACGAAAAGGCGGAATTGCTCATCCTGATTTATTTCTCCTTATGTCACGCAGTGTTCTAATATATGTACTAATTCAACTATTCTTGATTGAATTTATTCCCAATTTGTGTCTGTAAAGTTTAATAATCGTCTGCTGCATATTGTGTTATATGTGGATAATGGATTATTTAATCATCATAATATTAGTTAATGGATATTAGACAATGGTTTAGTATTAATTGAATGGGTCGTGGTTATTGTTATTGGTTTTGCAGATTCTCTATAGGCGATTCTCGAACAACTGCGATAATCCCCATGGAGTAAGGCAGAATAGGAAACGTTATGATGGTAGCCAAGGTAAACAAACATGAGCTCTGTAGATGCAGATTAACCTGCACAGTGCACACACGCGAAATTGGGATTTGGTAATTGCCTTCAATGAGTCACTGAAAAATTCGAGAAATCTCTAACAACGAATTTTAATCTAGATTAGATACAGATACCGATTAGTATCTATAAATGTCAGAAACCTCGAAAAGGTTGTGTTTTATAATTCATTTTCTTAATTTCTAAAATATTGATACAATTGCTTGCAAACAGAAGAAAAAATGCATTACAAGTACGTTAATAACCCTTTCCCAACAGCAATTCTGCAATAGACGACTTTGTAAATATGTTTACAAAAACATTGCAATGTTCCGTAATTGAAGGTATAATTGCTGAAACAAAGTAAAAACATTGTGACAAAAGGAGAAATTAGTAGTAGTAGTAGTAGTAGTATTTGTTGTATAAGTAGTAGTACAAGAATAAGTAGAAGTAGCAGTAGTAAAAGAAGTAGTAGTAGTAGCAGTAGTAGTAGTAGTAGTAATATTAGTAGTAGTAGCGGTAAAACAGTGGAATAAGTAGTAGCAGAAATAGTGGTAGTAGTTGTTGCAGTAGTATTAGCTGTATATGTTTTTGTAGTAGTAGTAGTAGTAGTAGTAGTTTACACCCTGAACTGTCAATCCAGAGGTCTGGGGTTAAAATCCCGGTCAGGGTTCCGAGGTACTTAAAGTTCATTTCCAGGAAAATCTGCTTCGCGAATATCGGTGCTTTACATAAGCACGTTAACCCTTTCCCTCATACAACAATTCTGCAGCAGACGACTTTAAACATATTTTGTCAAAACATAGAAAATCTTCAT